>WEDG01006753.1:0-70994 GCA_017591395.1 Schistocephalus solidus | reverse complement strand
AGATGTTTGAAGGTATCCACAGAATGGGATATTAGAATCGCCTCAGGTAGGTTATTCCTCGGTTCCGCGACACGGTTGGTGAAAAAATACTTCCTAACGTTCGATCTTTCTTGGGGTCCACGTAGTTTGAATGGATGGCCTCGGAGATAAGTCGTAGTGGCTAGTGGAAAAAAGTCATCACACTGGAGGGCGCAATTCATGCCACCCACGATATGGAAGGTTTGTATCAAGTCTCCGCGCAACTTATTATAACTCAGAGGATAAGCTTTAGGTTATTAAGGCGGATCTCATATAGCAGTTCCCTTGACCTCTTACTAATTCTGTGGCTCGCAACTGCACCCTTTCGAGCAGGTTGTAGTCCTACTGGGTCAACGGTCACCAGGCTTTGAACGCATATTCAAGATGTCGCCTTACAAACATACCAAAGACTTTTGAAAAGCAGTCTTTATTTAAATATTTAAACGCCCGCTTGATAGCATACAGCATTGAATTGGCGGATTAAGCCACCTTGCAACAAGTTGTTGACCAGAGCAATTTTGTTTTCCACCTTTCGTATCTTCTTAACAGTTTTCATCCCTGCCACCAAATGTTACTTTTTTATAAATACTGATGAGCATAACCTGCAGCTCAGGAATGCACTCAGCTTAGTTTCACTCAACACGAGATCAGTTGTAAATAAGATGGCTGAGCTTAGAACAGTAGCCTTTGAGCTTGATCCAGATGTGCTGTGCATCACTGCATCCCGAACTCACTCTCTTATTTCTGACTCGACGCTTGCTATAGATAATTTAGCTTTGTACCGACAAGTTTGTGCAGAAAAACGTGGTGGTGGTTGCCTCCTTTATATTAAGTCATTCTTTGTAAATTTCTTTTTTTCAGCTGAGCATTTCGTCCTTCTCTGGAAATGTATGCTTTGCTTCAGCCATCCTCCGCAGAATAAATAAGCGCTAATTGACTGTGCCTATAATCCTCCGTGTTATTCTGGCAATGAAAGCGAGCTCTGTGAACTATTTGAAAAAGTTGCAGACACTCAGTTTGATGTCAAAATAATCGTAGGCGATTTTTAATCTGCCAGACATTGACTGGCAGGCAAATTCCTCTCCGCCTAAACATCAGAAATTGGTCGATACTATTAACTTTACAAACATGTTCCAACTGGTCGGATCAGTTACTAGAAATGACAACATTTTAGATTTAATTTTTACAAATGATGTCCACCCTCTCTTTATGAATTTCCATCGTGATCTATTCACAAGTGATCATGCAATAATTCACTGGTGTTTTCCAGTCCCCCTTCTTACGAAAGCCTGAGGTTAAATGCAATAACCTTGACTTTGATAACACAAAAAAGGATTAATAAATAAATTCGTTAGCACTCTAGATTGGCATAGCATATTTTCAATCAACGATCCAAACGTTTTCCGTGAGCTTTTGCAGAGCCTCACAGAAAAAATTCAGGCTTTCATCCCGTTTAAAGATTTTTAATTCAAATACAGCTTCTTATACTGTTCCACATTTTCTCCAAAACAGACTTAAAAAATTACGAAAGCAACTTAAAGATAAATCTAAAAGCTCTTTGTCAGTTCACTTAAGGATTGCACAAATATTTGAATAAGCATCTAAAATTTGGCATGTGCGAGATAAGTGAATGGAGTCTCGGGCACTAAGTGATACCAATTCATCCAAATCTGTTGCTCAAATCTTCAATGTTCGGTCATCGGCTAAGCGTCTGAATGTAACTCCGCCTTTACTCGATTGTAACCACAAATTCGTTACGGAGGACTTGAGCAAAGAAGAATTGTTAAATTCGTTTTTGGCCAACCACTTTACCACTGAAACTAGCCTCACTCCCTCATTTCCTCTGCTTTAAAATTCAAATTTACTTCTAACAACCATTAATTTCTCGCTTTCACGTATTCAAAAAGAAATAGCTCACCTAAAAATCCACATTCGGTTTGAACTGATAACATTCAAAACTCACTTATTAAACACTTAAAGGATTTTCCAACTTTACTAAGCAAATTATTTTCAGTATTTCTCGAAAATGGTTTCTTCCCCGATAATTGGAAAACTTCTATTATTATACCAGTTTTAAAATTTTATTCCTGATCTGAAAATCATAACTATCGCGGTGTTCATTAAAAACCCTCTCTCGCTTAACTCATCTAAAAACTAATTGCAAAACAAATCACTGATTTTTGCATAAGTAATCAAATTATCAACATTTCCCAACACGGCTTTTTCCGGGCCGCTCTTGTGAAACCTGCCACATGTCTTTTCTAAATCTACTAACCTCTCTTCGTAATGATCATCTATCTATGCCCACTTTTTTTTTGTCTTTTTGTCAATGATGTGCCAGATTTATTTCGAAATGGTAGGCCCTTTATGTATGCCGACGATTTGAAAGTCGCCTATCGATACAAGCCTGCAGATCGCATCACCGTGCTTGATCTATTAAAAAATGATCTCGAGGCCTTTGCCCAGTGGTACTGCAAATTGCGCCTTTCCCTTTCTTGCCAAAAATGTTCCGTTATGGTTGTCGGTGACAACCATTAGCCTCATCTAAGCATAGATGGCCACGATATAAATGTACCAAGCGTTGTTAAGGACCTGGGCATATCATATTCCAACGGTCTCAATCTTTCAAAGCATTGCGCCCTGATTGTCTCCAAAGCACGCAGAACTGCCGGGTTTATCCTCCGAAATTTTAAAACTATTGATATTAGACTCTGCCTTTATAAAATGTACGTTAGACCTGGCCTGGAACACTGCTCGTTTCTATTAAGCCTTCTGCGCGCTAGCGAACGGAAGAAAATAGAATTGGTCCAGCACTTCGCGAAAAGAATTTTATCGTTGGAGCACCGTAATCTGTCGTATCAAGAACGCTGTGGGCTTGTTAACATTGATCCCTTACGGTTTCGCCGAGTGCAGAAGAAACTCTTTTTGCTGTTTAAGCTTTTGAATAGTCGTACATTTAATCCCCTTACCACTGTGAGGCAGTTTGATCATCCTCGGCGCAGCAGTCATCGCAATGTCTTTTTATTTCTTCCATTAGCTCACACAGTTAAGTATCAACGGTTCTTTTCGGTAAACGCCATGGCCATGTGGAATAAACTTACCCACAATATAAAAATCCAGCGGAGTTATTCTTTGTTTAAGATAACTTTTACTAGTTTTTTGCATCCAGAACAGTTTCCAAGAATTCTGGGCACCGACACGGTAGAATCTGTTTTCCTGTTTGACGGAGTGTGCGGCATCCGAAGCCGATCCCAGGTGTTACCTTGAGGGATACGGCACCGTCTCTGCAGCCTGCACCCGTTGACATTTTCGGCAGACAGTGAGCAACCGTACACGGATGCTTTCTTGCCTGGGGCAGAATCCCGGCTCCTAGCAAAGACAGAGAGACTGCATACAGACTGAAATTGTGTTAGCACTTCCCTGATCTGAATTGCTATCATCTCCTGAATAACATAAAGATAGGAAAAACACTTATAATGCTATATATTCAGGAGTTATTTTTTTCACTGCCAGCCTCTACCCACTGAATATTTCATCTGACAATGCCTGTAAACCGGCATTAAATACAACTATTATTATTATTATTATTATTATTATTATTATTATCTGAAGACGTTATCTATTTTGATCTTAGTAAGGCATTCGATAAAGTGCCTTATAGACAACTTCTAGCTAAACTGGAAGCTATAGGATTTCGCAGGCCCGTTACTGACTTTATTAGATCATACCTAAATGATCGAAAACAAAACGTTTTAGTGGGGTCCTCATACTCAAATGCTACCCCGATTGTAAGTGGTGTCCTTCAAGGTACTGTATTAGGTCCTTTGTTGTTCTTACTGTATATAAATGATATTTTATTGACAGGTAAACATTCTCAATCTTTCATTTATGCTGATGACCTCAAATGCGTGTATTCCTTCTCGAACTCTACGACCGAACGGTGCCTAGAACAAATTCATTCAGATTTAGACGCTCTTTCGGCCTGTAGCTCCTCATGGCTAATAGAGTTCTAACCTACTAAGTGTTGCTACATGAGTTTTGGGCCTGTGAGGCTGCCGAAACCTCTTATTTTTGAAGGTTGACTATGATTGAATGTTCCTCCATTAAAGACTTGGGCTTAAGCTACACCAATAAATTAGATCTTTCGCCTCAGGCCAATAGAATTACGGCCAAATCTGCTCAGATTTGCGGCTTTATTTCTTATAATTTCTACCTTCCCGAAATTAAATGAAGATTTCATCGTATGGTTGTACTTCTCATTCGTGAATTTTCCCGTCCTTTCTTCGGTTTAATGAACGAATCTTGCCATTCAAAAATTGAAAATGTCCAAAGACATTTCACAAAAAAACTCCTATTTCTGACTCTTTCAACTACTTCCTACTCAACAAGATGCCAGCTCACGAAGCTAAAATTTATTTTGTTCAGGAGACTTGAAGCAGGCTTTTGTCTCCTTTTCCGACTAAATAATAGTTCAACTCTCCCCAAGCTTTGTGTCATTACCCCCGTTAGTCTTCCGTATAACCTAAGAAATTCTGCATTAATTACACCTAGCCCTGCATTCTCTACGCGTAAACGCTCTCACTTATTTGCTTCTAGGTATAGTTTCTTTAGAATATCTTGCCAATTGAAATAAGGTCGTAACCTAGTCTATCTGCATTCAAGCGAAGACTGCACATTTATCTTAACGCTGATTCTATTAACCTTTTATTTTCCTCATATTTTCCCAGTAGCTGTCCCCATGCCTCGGAGAAAGGACCATCGGGAATTTAAGTGACCCACTTGAAAATATATTTTCGCTACCTCGAGTCGCCCATGAACCATGATGTCTCCTTATATCACCAGTCATCCAAACGATGAAGTCATTTGGACGTACAAGTTCGGTGGTCCACAGTCTAAAATGCTGACGTTTTGTTGGATACTAACCATCATCAGAATTCAATTGTGGATCCTGAGTTGCTGAGGACTTAAGTTCATTGACGCATTTTCGTGAGATTTTGTTTCATACGCCTAAGTGATCAAGAACGCATCATCTCGACGTTTCATTATCTCATTCTGAAATGCTACTGCAGTAGTACCCTACTCTACCACCTGACCATTTATCTTTTTCCAAAGCAGTTTTTTCTCCTACCTTCTATTCGAAAATGAAGGCCTATTGAACTCTGCCTCAATTTTTAATGTAGGAGTTTTTCACTGCCTATTTTTTCTAGTTCATCATTTATTTCAAAACATTGCTAACTGTTGACCTAACAGGACAAGTTCTGTCTACATTAATAAGTATTTGCACATTTTACCTGCACACATTGTCGTAACTTTATTTCAGTACTTATATCTGTTAAAACAGTGCCTTGCCATTGCTAACCAAATATAAATTCTAAATTCTAAACATTGCACAGAAGGCTTAATGATGTTTGTCATCCAAACACTGAGATACTTCTTTGTTTCTGCTTCTTGGAGTGGTGTACCGTCCAAATATTAGGGTCGCATATCAGTGACCTAATTTCTGATTTCCCCGACGTAGCAGGGCGCATTTGTTTGAGTTCGAGGACAGGAGCCATCTGCGGGACCACTCGTACAATCGACGAAGATGGTCTTGGAAATCGTCTCCATTGGCAGCATTGTTGATAACTTTTCAGATTCTTATGTCTTCCGCAAATATAGTAGAGTAACAGTCCAATTCATGCAAACAATTATTAATTAACAAGATAAATAGGATTGGTCCGAGCACTGAACTTTGTGGGACTCCACTCTCGATGACTGTGCGCTTTGGATCGCGCTCTGCCTACACAGACCGCTTGGGAACGACCGACGAGAAGATGTTCGATCCAAGTAAGAAGTTTACCTACAGTAACCCAACATTCTCAACTTGTAAAGCAGACTCTGGTGCGAAACACTATCAAAGACCTTCTGAAAATCAATGAAGGCCACATGCACTGTGTATTTTGCATCGAGTGATTTTGCCCAGCTTTGCATTGTGTAAAGTACGGTCGTAACACGCGAGCTCCCACAATGAAAACCATATTGTGCAGTTGATAAGAGGTTATGGGTTTTTGACAATCTTCTCCGCAACCTTGCAACAGATTGATGTCAGGCTGACAGGCCTGTAGTTTGCAGAAAATGTACGACTACCGCTTTTGTGAATAGGTGTAATGTGGGCTTTTTTCATTCTGTAGGTAGAATTCCCATATCGAAAGATTTCTGGCACTGAATGGATAGCGGTTTGGCCAGCTCTCGAGCAAGTTCTAGGAGCAGATTTGATGCAATCTCGTTCGGGCCGAGGGTTTTGCATGCCTTCAGACTGTTTAGTTCTTCAAATGCCGCCTCTTCTCAAAAGAGCATATCCTGAATAATTGATGCTCCCAAAGTCTTGTAACAAGATGGAATAATAACAGCTTCTCTGATGGAAACAGAATGAAAGAACTGCGAAAAGTGTTAAGTTTTGTTTTTACTTTCTGATATCTCAAAACCGTCATCGTTTCTTATAACAGGAATCGGGTTCCTGTAACGTGTGCTTTTTCTTAAATAGCTGTAGAGCAATTTCGGATTTTGAACTGCTTGTTGGAGCGAATCCCTCTCGTAATCCTGTCGTCTTTCGAAGATCAAGCTTTTAACCTTGTTCCTTTGAATTTTATATGCTTACAATGCTAAATTTTCCTTAGAACGGCATAATTTATTCCAAAGCCTTCCTTTGCTGTTAATTTCTCGTTAAGATCTCTTTTCAGCCGCTGTGGTTTGCTAGATATCATAAGTTTTGATGACGGACAGTCGCATTTTATTATATTCAACAACCACTTCATCAATAAATTTTAGTCCTCAGTGACGTTCCCGCAGAAGAGAAGATCTCGGTCTATTCGTGATGCCTCAGCTCTCATTAAGCAAAAGTCTCCTCGCCATAGATTGGACCTGGTTTCATTTATTGCAGATGGCACAGAATATAAACCATACTCCCATGAAAGTAATGGATGACCACTTTGACCAAGTGGAGGTAAGCAGTGTACCTCGTCTATACTGTCAGGATATTTAAGTTAAGATGAGGTCTAAACAACTAGCCTGTTGTCCTCCACGCGCTCTCGTTGGAACAAATACATGTTGGGTGAAAAGAGCTTCAAGTATTTTCTTTAGCAGTCGGCGATTGAAGGAATACTTTGAGCACTGCACCTGCAGATCGTTCCATCGAATGCTGAGTGCATTGAAGTCACCCATGAGAATAACATCAGTTTGACTACTAATCTCATTTATTTTCTCCAACAAACAAGTATCAGCATCGGTGGCGTCCCCGGTGGTCGGTAAAGAGTCATGACTTCAAGGGACTGCAATCCCAGTGTTTTTATAGTCAGCCAAATAGCTTTGATACCATTGATAATCTTCTCTGTCTTTTCACACACTGTGAAATTGCTCTAAACATAAATTGCGACTCCTCCACTCTTGTAGGGGATGCACTCTCTCCAGAACAACTGGTACCCGGATAAGGCTACTTCGCACTGCTGGTGTTCTGTGAAATCCATGTTTATATGGTTGCTATAACATCAGGAGACAGAACGGCTACCTGTATTCTCAGTTCGTCGAGATTCGAAAAAGACTTTGGGTGTTGGTATACAGATATTTAAGTCGGCACCACTTGACAAGGCTTAATTCCGTTTGTCTCAAGTTTGCCAATACTACTTTGCCGCTGCCATTATGCGCGGTGGCTGGTTCCAGAGCAATCCCGCGTTTCTCTTTATCACGTGTTCCCTGCAAATAACCAGGCTGTTCTCTGTAGCTGAAAGTCTCCTCTTTAATTCCATCACTATATTAAGGTGATTCAGACGTTCTGCTGGAGAGTAGTCCGGTTGAAAAAGAAAACTCCTTATGAGAGTTTTGAAGTTTGGTCGTTCTAGAGGGAAGTAACTAAGCCTCGTCCTTACTGTCCAAGACAATTTTGATAGGATGTTGTCTCACAGTTTCTGAATGTTCAATATCGTTTTTTCCGATGCTAAAGGCTACGCGAAACGTAACCTTCTCTCCCGAATGAAGTATATCGTTCAGCAGGTGGAGAAACATAGCAAGGTCAGCAGAGATCCTGTCTTTCGGGGAAGGTTCAGTTAATTCAGGTAAGCCCTGGATAACAATACAATTCTCTCTGTCTACAGCCTCCTTCAATACACTGCCAACTATTTTATTTTCTGAATGACCTTAGGGCTTTCTGAGAGCTTTTTTTACTTTATACTTTTGTTATAATTTTTCCTAATTCTATTTTGCCACGCCTCGGTGGTTTCGCTCTCAACTAAGGGCTCTTTAGAACTGCTGGGATGGCTGAAAGAAGTTTAGTTTGAAGTCGAACTGCTTTTCGAAGAGGCGATCTTGAAGTTGTCCTAATATTACTGTTATCCAATTTGACATTAGTGGGTCTACAATCCGTAAATTCAGAAGTTTCTACATGGCGATAGTCGTTTTAGTATATCGATCATTGCTGTTGACTAAATATATGTTCATCAAGTAAAAATGCATCAAGTCTTCTTTTAAACATTTCAACGCTTTCAGCCTGAACAACTGAGGCTGGCAGTTTGTTCCATTCGTCAATCACCCGTTGGGAAAAGAAGGTGGCCCGCACTTCAAGTTTGGCGTGATTTCTTTTCAGTTTGTATTGGTGACCTCGGAGACTTGTCATGTTTGCCAATTCAAAAAAGTTGGCCATCTGAAGAGCACAATCAACTCCTCTGACCAGTTTGAAGACTAAGATCATATCCCCTCTGTATTGCCTATAAGAGAGAGGAAAAATTTTAAGTCTTTCTAGGCGGCCCTCATAGGGTAGGCATTCCAATCCGCTGACTAGTTTCGTTGCCCTCCGTTGAACTTTCTCCAGCAGAGCGTAGTCATGTTTCGTCCAAGGGCGCCACGCCTGAACGCAATATTCCAACACCGGCCGGATAAATGTTCCGAACACGCGACTAAAAAGCTCTCCGTCAAAATTAACGAAGGACCTCCTGATTGAGTTCAAAAACTGGAAAACGAGCTTGCAACCTTAAGGAAGCTCTTGCAAGATAACATTACTCAACGAAATACGCTTAGCAATATTCCAGTTAAAAAGGCAGTGACTAACGCACCAAAAGTATCAAAAACTACAACTTGTTACAGTTCACAATGTTCGGACGCGATTTCCCATAACGACCGGATAACAGGAACACAGGCTTTGAATCCTTCGGACGACGACCAGAGCAAACCACAAATCTCATCCTGCTATCTTGGGTGTTCTAAAGAGCCCGTAGTTGAATCCGAAGAAACAAATGCGTGGCAAGCTGCAAAGAAGAAACACCACAACAGGAGGACAAAGTCACAATCAACTCTGATGGATTCATTGAAGCCTTCAGATGAGAGTACGGTCAGAGGTAGACTGAATCGCAACGAGAGCTCTCTAAAGCGTTCTCGTGCCCCTAAGGAGAACTTAAGAGGAAGCGAAAATTCCAAGCACCAGGGTCGGCAACAGTGTTTAGTTATTCAGGGTTTGCACGATTCAACTGCAGTCCGACCAGAAGCCCGTGTCGCCGAAGATCTTGCTTCGTTTAATGGCCTCCTAAACCAGTTGCTCCCACCGGGCGTGGAAGTAAAAGTTATTAAAGCATTCCGGATCGGCAAAAAGTCTGAAGACAGCCTTGGAACGCCGCAACCGCGACCTCTGAAAATAATGCTAGAGAGCAAAGACCCAATCAAGGTGATCCTATCCAAAAACACATACCTCCGTCACTCGCATAAAGAGGTTTTTTTAACAGGACTACTCCCCTGCGGAAAGGCTGAAACGGCGGGAACTTTTCTTGGAACTACAATCAAGACTGAAGGCTGGCGAACACAATCTGGCTATTTTCAAGGGGAAGGTAGTTAAAAAGAATACGAATTTACCATTGAACCAACCGATTGTTCTGAGGACAATGGCAGCCACCTCACTAACGCCAAAACCATCAGCGAACCAATTACCCAAAGAGATGTTAGAACTGATTCCGTAACGCCCAGCGTTCTCACTAAAGAAACCAGCGTTACCGAAAATCATCAAGAAACGGAAGAGACATACGAACTTGGACTCATTGGATTGGCAGCATCTCTCCTCCATGAACGATGCAGCAAGTCTTTCTGACTTAATGTCAGTCGTTTCAAATAACATCCTGGAATTTGTGCCAATCAAAATTGTCAAAGCCATACACTTCGGAATCCACCGTCCCCACTTTCTTTTGCCAAGACTAAAGAAATTGAGGAAGCAATTAAAAGATCAATATACTAGTTCGTTATCTGTACATCTAAGGATTGCAGAGATTTTTTTGAATTAGCCTCTAAGATTCGGCTTGCACGGGACAGACAGAGGGAATCACGCGCACTCAGCGAGCCAAACTCTGCAAAATCTGTTGCTCAACTGTTCCGCCGTCGATCCTGCTCTAAACGAGGTTATGAAATACCTCCATTACTTAATGAAACTATGAAATTCGTTCTCGAAGACTCTGAGAAGGCAGAATTGTTTAGTGCATTCTTTGCAAAATCATCTTACGATGGAATCTGAACCGGTTCCGACGTTTCAGGCATCCTCATTTAATGTTATCAGAACCATTGATTTCTCCATAGAACTAATTCGTAAGCAAATAATGCGTCTGAAAAAAACTCGCACTCTTCGGGGACTGATGGTATTCCAAACTCAGTTATTAAGAGAGTGCCGAGCTTTCCCCGATTGCTTAGCCATGTATTCTCAGTTTATCTTTTAAACGGTTTCTTTCCTGACTCATGGAAGACATCTATTATTCTTCCTGTCTTCAAGTCGGGATCTCGTTCGGACGTAAATAATTATCGAGGCGTTCACAAAACCCCGGCTCTTGCAAAAACTTCTTGAAAAAAATTATTTTTTTAATCAAATTCTCGACTTTTTGCTTAGAAAATAAGCTCTTAAGCGACTCACAATATGGTTTTCTACCTGGGAGATCATGCGAAGTGTGTCACTTAGCTTTTTCTTAACCTCGTCACTTCCCTTCGTAATGAGCAGCAGACAGTGGTTGTGATCTACTTTTGACCTGAGCAAAGCCTTTGACAAGGTACCGCACAAACGTCTTCTGGGTGAAACTGGAAGCCCTCGGCATCCGGCCTCCTCTCCTTGACTTCATTGGTTCCTACTTGTCTAACCGCAGCCAGAAGGTTTTGGTAGGTAATAGCAACTCGACGCCTCAACCGATCACGAGTGGCGTTTTTTTCAAGGCACGGTTCTAGGTCCCCTTCTCTTTATTCTGTACATAAACGAAATTTCAGCTTTACTCACAAATTCACAAACTTTTTGTTTTACGCTGACGATCTCAAGTGCATTTATTCATTTTCTAAAGACACTGCCAACAGTTGCGTGGATAAAATCAAAACTGATCTACTTATGCTCTCACGTTAAAGCTGTATTTGGCAGATGGAGTTTTCTTCATCCAAGAGTAGTTTTATGTGTTTTTGGCCCCGCTAAGCTTCCTGGACCCATCGTATTTCAAAAATAGTACACTTTTAGAAAAAAAATCAACCATAAAAGACTTAGGTCTAAGTTACACGAACAAGCTAGCATTATCACCTCATGCAGATCAAATTTCTGCAAAGGCTGCTCAGATATGTGGTTTTATATCGCACAATTTCTTCCTTCCGGAAATAAAGTTAGACCTGTACCGCATGTTTGTTCTTCCTATTCTAGAATACTGCTGTCCCCTCTTTGGGCTGATGAATGCCTCTGACCGCAGTAAGATTGAAAAAAAGTTCAGAGGGTTTTTTTACTCGAAGACTATTTTTCTCTTCCTGGATCCAATATCTCTTATACGGATAGATGCCAGTTAGCAAACATTAAATTTCTGTGGGTTAGAAGACTCGAAGCCGGTCTCTGCTTCCTGTTTCGCGTTAACTCTAGCCCCAATCTCCCACGAATTAACGCTCTTACTCCGGTAGATCGACCCTATGCCACTCGTAATTCCTCCATGATCATTTCACCACCCCTTAGCTCCACAACTAACCGGTCTCAGTTTTTTGCCTCCAAATATGCTTTCATCTGGAATAATCTTCCACTGCAAATTAGGTTGTCGTCCACACTAGCTATTTTTCAAAACAAAGTTACGCAAACATTTAACTTCGGAAGATATAAAGTCCTTATTGTCTGTTTCCTTCCCTAACTCGCAACTTTTTGGATTTCGAAAAGGGTCCTCCTGGTATTTGAGGCAGTTCCCTTGATATTATAATGGTCTCTTATTATATATCCATCATCCTCTGCAGAGTCAATCTTTGCATTTACTTTTTGCCCCCCCTTATTTTTAAACTAGCATCGCCAAGTCTTGGCAACCTTGGTACTTTCCTCCGCTTTTTGCAACCCCGACGATGGTCTCCAGGTTCAGTTGAGGATCAAGGCGGGTTCCGATAATTTTGCTTCTTTGATTGGGGGACTATGCAGTCGGCAAGGTCTCATCTCAATGATGATCTCATGACCTCTACTGTCCCGTCTTCGTTTTGACCCTGGTGTCCACGATGAGTCCGTCCTCTCACACCTCCACTGGTGGAAACAAACAGTAGCTCTGACTGCTATATTATCTCTCACACGACAAGGAGCGTTCCGAACCCTCATACGTTGTCAGCATCATCACAGATCTATCCCATTGCATCTAGCTATTAATGTTTTTAGTGAAGCAGTTTTTTTCTCCTACTTTTTTTAAAATTGGCGGCTCGCTGAACTCCGCCTCCAATTTACCGTAGGAGTTTTTTTACTGCTTTTTCTAGTTCACCGTTTATTTTTAAAGATTGTTGTCTATTGTTTTTAAAAAAATGGCAAATCGTTCTGAATCGGATATGCCTACCATAATGTTAATTTCTGCTGTTAATATGGCTGCTCACATAGAGCAGCAATTATCCACTTTGTATTTATTTATACCGCGATACTAAGTTTGAAATGACGGGGCTCTCTGGGCCTTAAATATACAATTTATTTATTTATTTATTTATTTAGAAGAGACGCAGTTGGGCCCATAAAATTGACAAACGCAACAGGAAATTTGGTTGGCGCAAAATTGAAGTGCTTGTATAAAAATGCACAAAGCCTTTTATCAAAACGTGATGAGTTACAAATTTGCCTTGCCGAAGTATCTCTGGATGTGATAACAGTAACCGAAACCTGGCTGTCGGGCAGTATTCGAGATAGCAAAATAACATTGTCTGGATACCAAATATATTGGAGGGACAGAGAAAACCGACAGGGTGGTGGAATAATTGTGTATTTGAAAGACGTGCTAATAGTGTCTGACAAGACGAGCAAGTTTGCGTGCAGCACGGAAGCCATATGGTTGAATATCAAGGCTCTTGGCTCTCGATGTCTAGATGTCCTCATTGTCTATCAGCCACCTTGGATAGACCGAGTCGCGGACACCCACTTGTTGGAACAATTGGAAAATTTCTCCAGTCGACCTAATGTCATTATTATGGGTGACTTCAACGCACCAGGAATTAACTGGAGCACTGTTCAATCATCATGCCCGAAATCGACTTTTGATTATGTTTTTCTGCAAAAGACCTTGAAGGCACTCCTCACACAACACGTCCCTTTCCCCACCAGAACACGTGAAGGATAAAGGGCTAACTGTCTTGACCTGGTTTTCACGAAAACATCAGGCAGCATTGACAAGATTATTTCAATGCCTCCGCTCGGTCGTAGTGATCATGTGGTGCTTATGTGGGACTACTCCTTATTCTCCGTTGCGCCTGCTATAGAGGAAAAACGGCGTAACGTTTGTCGAGGAAACTTTCATCAGATGCGAGCAGATTTAAAAGACATCAACTGGACCTCAATGTTTTCGAGCACCGTGAACAAATATTGGGAGTCCTTCCGAAATGTTCTTCTGCAACTTATTGACAACCACTGCCCGCTAACGAGTGTCAATCACAGCAAGCGTCCTGGGTGGCTAGACAACAACTAAAAAAGGGAAATAAACAGGAAGCACAAGTTGTGGAGAAAATATTGCGAGTCTAATCAAGTCGCCTATTTTAATAAGTATAAAACACAGAAAAACAAAATGAGAAGCCTTATTCTTAAAACGCGAAGAGAATTTGAGAAGACTTTGCTGCAAAAGGCAACGCAGAATCCAAAGTTAGTCTACAGTTACCTCCGTAGATGTACAAGGAATAAACATCAAATACCGCTGATTAAGACTGCCGTGGGCGTTGAAATTTCTGAAAACATGGAAAAAGCCGAGTACTTTTCAAAGTTCTACCGCTCAGTCTTCACAAACCAGGCAAGGTTCCTTCGTCCCTCAGTGGATAACCCGCCGACTGCAAGCATTAGCCACATACTATTCTCAGAATTTCTGATCCAAAAGGAATTAAAAGAACTAAAAGAGTCGAAATCCCCAGGAGCAGACGAGCTTATACCCAAGCTTCTGAAAGAACTCGCCAATGAACTTTCCGCACCTCTGTCAGTGCTCTTTCAAAAGTCCTTTGACTTCGAAACACTTCCTTTCGATTGGAAGCTGGCACATATAACTCCCTTGTACAAAAGCGGTAGCCAGGCATCAGTGACAAACTACAGGCCCATAAGCTTGACATGCATCGTTGGCAAGATTATGGAAAGGATCATCAAGAGTGAATTGGTGAAATTCCTAGACTCATAATTTTTATCAAGCTGTCAACACGGGTTCAGAAAAGGAAGATCATGCACAAAGAATTAGCTGTATTCGCTCCAGAGGTGGATCCAAGCACTTGAAGATAGACACGCGGTTCACATTGCCTTCATTGATTTTCAAAAGGCCTTCAATACTGTGCCGCACGAGAGACTGCTGTACAAGCTAGAAAGAATTGGAATCAGAGGTAACCTCCTCAAGTGGATCGAAAACTTCCTCGTGGGTCGGCGCCAGGTTGTGTGCATCGGCCAAGAGAGGTCAAGTTCTGCTGCGGTCGAGAGTGGGGTTCCTTAGCGTTCAGTACTAGGGCCAATACTGTTTTTAATATACGTGAACGATTTTGTCAGGAATCTCGACTGTGAAGCAGCAATGTTTGCCGATGACATTAAAATCTGGAATGTAATCCAGAGACCTGCTGACGAAGATAAACTGCAGATCAACCTAACTCGGTTGGAGGAGTGGTCGAATCATTGGCTTTTGCGGTTCAACGTCGATAATTGTACATTACTTAGGCAACCCATCTGTATCTGCCGAAAGTAGAAGGTTACTTTCTCAAGAGTGAAGCCTTAAACGACGTGGAAACCCAAAAGGACCTTGGTGTGCTGACGACCACCACCTTAAAACCATCGTCTCACTGCTCGAAAGTGGCGAAGAGCGCAATTTCGGTAATGCATGCCATCAGACGAGCCTTTTTGGGTTTCTATGAAGATCGTTTCGCTAAGACTTTTGGAACATTCATTAGGCCGCATTTGGAATATGCTATGCACGCCTGAAAACCCTGGACAGTTCAAGATCAGAACTGCCTCGAAATAGTACAGAGGAAAGCCACCAAAATGGTTAGAAGCCAAAGCTCCTTGCCATATCCAACCCGCCTAATGAATCTTAATCTGTTCCCTTTGAGTTATATGCAAATGCGTGGTGATCTCCTGCAGACATTCCGCATTGTGAAGGGATTGGATTGTTGCCTGGAATTCTCGGACTTCTTTGAATTTGCCGCCACGACCCATCTCCGAGGTCACTCATTGAAACTGCGTATCCAGCAGGCGAGACTAGATGTGCGCAAGTTCTCCTTCTCTGTCACATTGGTTAAACCATGGAATGCCCTTCCTGAAGACGTTGTGATGTCACCATCGCTGGAAAGCTTTAAAAGAAACCTTGACAGTTTTATGTTCCACAACGAGCCTGAGCGATGAGGAATTTATCTTAAACCTCGAGAGCCGTGCACCACTTCTCATATTTTATGACCACCTTTTGTACCCTTGCAACCCACATGGTTTTTTTTATGCAGCACTTAATTTTATGTTACAAATAGGGTACTCAAAGGCCCATGCCTATTTCCCTCAATAAATTGAATTGAATTGAAATTGAATTGCGCCTAAAATACACATAGCTTTCTTTGCGATATTCGCACAGTGTGACGATGGTTTGAGAGTTGGTGTTATCCATATACCCAAGTCCTTTAGAATATTTACCTCCTGGAGTTGGTGACCACTGATGAAGTACTGGTATTCAAACCTAATCATCCTTCTGGATCTAGACAGATAAGGACAGATAGTTAATGTTTTACTTATTAAAATGCAAACTTTCCCTTATATTTTACAACCTCCATATTAACTTTGCTGATAAATCCACCGCTTTTGCCCTCCCCCATACAACCATGATCTTCGCGGCTTTTACCGTCATTTCCACATCCAACCACAAGCGATCTGTTGACAAGCACGAAGGATACCTCAGTTTTCGTCATCTGCCAGTAGGTTGGTTGGTCAGCACGGTCACATCTCCACACGCGTTGGGATCCTGACAGCACTATTGTCTCCCGTCACTTGAACTCTAATCGTAATGTCTTCAATCACGGTGGGTTCCTCCCATCTCACCACCTTGATGGTTATTTGGCTGTCACCCCAAAAATATGAGGATCGCACCTGCTTTGAATAGCTTCTTCCGGTTAAGAATTCTGCATGTACGAGGAAGGTTTCGTACCCAATATGCTCTCTCACCTACGCGGCATTCCTGTCCCACACACGTATTTACCTTTCAATGAGCGTCAGTTTTTTCTCCTTAAATACTTATCAAATTCCAAAATTTTTATTTCTGTAAAACAATTTTATGGTCTTTTAACTGTTTACAAACTGTTCATCATACAGGAAACTCCATTTTATAAATAAAAACATAACAGTCTAAAGTGTGTGCTTACTCGGAATAAAATTCACCCCAAAATGTACCTTTACTCTTTATTTACCAGGACGGTACCCTTATGTGCACCGAATAAAATTTAGTTTCAGCTGGAACGAATACAAGTGAGGGCTAAGCAGATGGTCATGCATCTTGATAAATAAATAAATAAATTGTATATTTAAGGCCCAGAGAGCCCCGTCATTTCAAACTTAGTATCGCGGTATAAATAAATACAAAGTGGATAATTGCTGCTCTATGTGAGCAGCCATATTAACAGCAGAAATTAACATTATGGTAGGCATATCCGATTCAGAACGATTTGCCATTTTAAAAAAAATAGACAACAATCTTTAAAATAAACGGTGAACTAGAAAAAAGCAGTAAAAAACTCCTACGGTAAATTGGAGGCGGAGTTCAGCGAGCCGCCAATTTTAAAAAAAAGTAGGAGAAAAAAACTGCTTCACTAAAACATTAATAGCTAGATGCAATGGGATAGATCTGTGATGATGCTGACAACGTATGAGGGTTCGGAACGCTCCTTGTCGTGTGAGAGATAATATAGCAGTCAGAGCTACTGGTTGTTTCCACCAGTGGAGGTGTGAGAGGACGGACTCATCGTGGACACCAGGGTCAAAACGAAGACGGGACAGTAGAGGTCATGAGATCATCATTGAGATGCGACCTTGCCGACTGCATAGTCCCCCAATCAAAGAAGCAAAACTATCGGAACCCGCCTTGATCCTCAACTGAACCTGGAGACCATCGTCGGGGTTGCAAAAGCGGAGGAAAGTACCAAGGTTGCCAAGACTTGGCGATGCTAGTTTAAAATGAGGGGGGGGGGCAAAAATTAAATGCAAAGATTGACTCTGCAGAGGATGATGGATATATAATAAGAGACCATTATAATATCAAGGGAACTGCCTCAAATACCAGGAGGACCCTTTTCGAAATCCAAAAGTTGCGAGTTAGGGAAGGAAACAGACAATAAGGACTTTATATCTTCCGAAGTTAAATGTTTGCGTAACTTTGTTTTGAAAATAGCTAATGTGGACGACAACCTAATTTGCAGTGGAAGATTATTCCAGATGAAAGCATATTTGGAGGCAAAAACTGAGACCGGTTAGTTGTGGAGCTAAGGGGTGGTGAAATGATCATAGAGGAATTACGAGTGGCATAGGGTCGATCTACCGGAGTAAGAGCGTTAATTCGTGGGAGATTGGGGCTAGAGTTAACGCGAAACAGGAAGCAGAGACCGGCTTCGAGTCTTCTAACCCACAGAAATTTAATGTTTGCTAACTGGCATCTATCCGTATAAGAGATACTGGATCCAGGAAGAGAAAATAGTCTTCGAGTAAAAACCCTCTGAACTTTTTCAATCTTACTGCGGTCAGAGGCGTTCATCAGCCCAAAGAGGGGACAGCAGTATTCTAGAATAGGAAGAACAAACATGCGGTACAGGTCTTACTTTATTTCCGGAAGGAAGAAATTGTGCGATATAAAACCACATATCTGTGCAGCCTTTGCAGAAATTCGATCTGCATGAGGCGATAATGCTAGCTTGTTCGTGTAACTTAGACCCTAAGTCTTTTTATGGTTGATTTTTCTAAAAAGTGTACTATTTTTGAAATACGATGGGTCCAGGAAGCTTAGCGGGGGCCAAAACACATAAAACTACTCTTGGATGAAGAAAACTCCATCTGCCAAGTACAGCTCCAACGTGAGAGCATAAGTAGATCAGTGTTGATTTTATCCACGCAACTGTTGGCAGTGTCTTTAGAAAATGAATAAATGCACTTGAGATCGTCAGCGTAAACAAAAGTTTGTGAATTTGTGAGTAAAGCTGAAATTTCGTTTATGTACAGAATAAAGAGAAGGGGACCTAGAACCGTGCCTTGAAAAACGCCACTCGTGATCGGTTGAGGCGTTGAGTTGCTATTAACTACTAAGACCTTCTGGCTGCGGTTAGACAAGTAGGAACCAATGAAGTCAAGGAGAGGAGGCCGGATGCCGAGGGCTTCCAGTTTCACCAGAAGACGTTTGTGCGGTACCTTGTCAAAGGCTTTGCTCAGGTCAAAGTAGATCACAACCACTGTCTGCTGCTCATTACGAAGGGAAGTGACGAGGTTAAGAAAAGCTAAGTGACACACTTCGCATGATCATCTGCCTAACGAACTCAGACTGGCTGAACTGTATTCTTTTCCACTACATTTCAGGCAACTATTCAGTGACCTCATTCAAGCCTACCAGATTGTCAGAGGTGCTTAGTGTGCTCTAGCGTTTCCTGGTTTCTTCGAACTGACTGGGACGGACGATCTGTGGGTTCATCCCTTTTAACTGCATAGGAAGTTTGTCCATACAGAGGTCCGACAGAACGCCTTATCACGTTGGGTCGTTGGAGCATGGAGCAGACTCCGTGATGGGTGATCCTTGCAGAAAATGTTTAAAGCTTGAATGGCAAACTATGTATTAATTTGCTGAGAAACTACTATCTTTATGCTCAGAAGTGTATCAGTGGCGGCAATATTTTCCAGACTCACACTAACAGAGGACTTCACATTTCCTTGATTTACTGCTGTAATAATTGTTCCTTCTGCTATTTTGGAGATGATTAGGAAACTAAAGGGTAAAATCTATATTCCCTCATTAAAATGATGTTTAATTTTCCCAAATGTATAGCTAATGAGTCATCAGCTAAGCTTAGGGTTTTGTTCATTTTTATTTCAATGCAAACATGGCGGCATCACAGTCAAGATTTTAAGGGCATTGATTAATATAGATGACGAAGGAAAGACCTAAAACTGGAACATTTGGGACACCCCTTTCCACTAGTTGCAATTCGGATGCTTTGCTTTTTGAAGCCTAAGCGACAGAAAACCTCTGATCCATTTAAAAAGCTAACTTGGACGCACCATTGCCAAATTATAAGCAAGAGTCACCCAAGGTACGCTATGAAATGCTTTCTTGAATTCGAAGATGAATACACTAGACAGCCCTGGTCTATAAAATTTTGTCGATTTTTCCTGTGAAAAAATACGACCCGTAAGACATGGGTAACTTCAGCAAAAACTAAGTTGGGTAGCACAAAGTAGGTTCCTTTGCTCCACATAGGTTAGAATATGCTTCTTGAGAAGTCGTTCTATAAACGTGCACAAAATGCATGTTAACGTAATAGAGCGGCAGATTTCCACCTCCAGCCTTGACCATCCTAGGTCGATTTTCGAAAGCTAAGTGAAATCTCTTCGTTTCTTGCCGACGTTATTGGCTTAAATTATAATAAACGTTTTGCATTTCTAACCCTTACTCTACATAATCGCATAATTTCTTCCTTCCGGAAATAAAGTTAAAACTGCACCACATGTTTGCTCTTCATATCCTAGAATACTGCTGTCCCATTTTGCGCTGATGAACGCCTCTGACCGCATTTAGATTGAAAAAGTTCAGAGGGTATTTACTTGAAGACTATTTTCTCTTCCTGGATCCAGTATCTCTTATACGAATAGATTCCAATTAGCAAACATTAAATTTCTCTGGATAAGACTCTAAGTTTGTCTCTGCTTCCTGTTTCACGTTAACTCTAGCCCAAAGCTCCCACGAATTAACGCTCTCACTCCGGTAGATCGACCCTATGCCACTCGTAATTCCTCCATGATCATTTCACCACATCTTAGCTCCACAACTAATCGTTCTCAGTTTTTTTGCCTCCAAATATGCTTTCATCTGGAATAATCTTCCACTGCAAATTAGGTTGTCGTCCACATTAGCTATTTTCAAAACAAAATTTCGCAAACTTTTAACTTCGGAAGATATAAAGCCCTTATTGTCTGTTTCCTTCCCAAACTCGCAACTTTTGGATTTTTAAAAGGGTCCTCCTGGTATTTGAGGCAGTTCCCTTGATATTATATTGGTCTCTAATTATATTTCCATCATCCTATGCATTCATCATCTTTGCGTTCATCATCTTTGCATGCACTTTTTCGTCCAGTCCTTTTAAACTAGCATCGCCAACTCTTGACAATCTTGATACTTTTCTCCGATTTTTAGAATTTAGAATTTATCTTTGGTAAGAATCGGCAAGGCACTGTTTGATTAAACATTAGTAAGAAATAAAGTTATGACAATGTGGGCAGATAAAATGTACAAATACTTAAAAATGTAGACAGAACATGTCCTGTTAGGTCAACAGTTACCGATGTTTTGAAATTCATGGTGAACTAGATAAATAGGTAGTGAAAAAAACTCCTACCTTAAAAATGGAGGCAGAGTTCGAAAGGTTTTTAATTTTCGAATAGAAGGTATGAGAAAAAACTGCTTAGGAAGATATATTCAGGTGGTAGAGAAGGGTAATACTGCGGTAGCATTTCAAAATGAGAAAATGAAACGTGGAGATGATGCGTTCTTGATCACTTAGGTGTATGAAACAAAATATCACGAAAACGTCTCAACGAACTTGAGGCCTCAGCATCTTAGGATCCAGAATTGAATTCTGATGATAGTTAGTATCCAACGAAACGTAAGAATTTTAGATTGCGGACCACCGAATGTATACGTCCGAATGACTTCGTCGTTTGGATGACTGTTGATATAAGGAGACGTCATGGTTCATGAGCAACTCGAGGTATCGAAAATATAGTTTCAAGAGGGTCACGTAAATTCCGGATGGTCCTTTCTCCGAGTCATGGGAAAAGCTACTGGGGAAAGATGAGGAAAATAAAAGGTTAATAGACTCAGTGTTAAGAGGAATTTGCAGTCTTCCCTTGAATGCAGATAAATTAGTTAACGACCTTATTTCAATTGGCAAGTTATTCCAAAGAAAGCTATACGTTGAAGCAAAGAAGAAAGAGCGCTTACACGTGGAGGATGCAGGGTGAGTTATAATTAGTGCAGAATTTCTTTGGTTATAAGGAAGACTAACGGGGGTAATGACAGAAAGCTTAGGGAGAGTTGAGCAATACTTTAGTCGGAAAAGGAGACAAAAGCCTGCTTCCAGTCTCCTGACCCAAAGAAACTTAAGCTTCATTAGCTGGCATCTTGTTGAGTAGGAAGTAGTTGTAAGAGTCGGAAATATGAGTTTTTGTGAAGTGTCTTTGGACATTTTCAATTTTTGAACGGCTTGATTCGTTCATTAAACCAAAGAAAGGACAGCAATATTCAAGAATGGGAAGTACAAACATACGATAAAGTCTTAATGTAATTTCAGGAAGGTAGAAATTATAAGAAATAAAGCCGCGAATCTGAGCAGCTTTGGCCGAATTTCTATCGGCATTGGGCAAAAGATTTAATATATTGGTGTAGCTTGATGGAGGAACATTCAATCATAGGGTAACCTTCAAAAATAAGAGTTTGCGGCAACCTTACAGGCCCAAAACTCATGTAGCGACACTTATAAGGTGAGGACTCGATTAGCCATGTGGAGCTTCACGCCGAAAGAGCGTCTAATTCCGAATGAATTTGTTCTAGGCATCGTTTGGTCGTATATTTAAAGAAGGAATACACGCATTTGAGGTCATCGGCATAAATAAAAGATTGAGAATGTTTTACTATCGATGAAATATCATTTATGTAGAGAAAGAACAACAAAGGACCAAATACGGTACCTTGAAGGACAACACTAACAATCGGGGTGGCACTTGAGTATGTAGACCCCAATAAAACATTTTGTTTCCGATCATTAAGATATGATCTAATAAAGGCAGTTAGTGGACAACAAAATCATATTGCTTCTAGTTTAGCTAGAAGTCGTCTATGAGGCACTTTATCGAATGCCTTACTCAGATCAAAATAGATAACTACTACAGATAGATGATCATTACGAAAAGAGGTTAGTAGGTTAAGAAAAGACATGTGGCAGGTTGCACAAGAGTGGTCCGGTAAAAAGCCGTGTTGGGAAAAGTTGATAATTTGATTACTTATGCAAAAATCCGTGATTTGTTTTGAAATTAGTTTTGCTAAGAGTTTAGCAAGAGATGGCGTTTTATGATCACCGCGATAGTTATGAATGTCAGTTCGGGAACCAGATTTTAAAATTGGTATTATAATAGAAGTTTTCTAATAATCAAGGAAGAAACCGTTTTCGAATGACTTCAAGGTCGTGTGCAAATAACCACCAGATTTTGTTCTCCAACTTGGACAATTTGAACTCCGTTAGCACTTCACTAGGACTGTTCCGGACAATACTGTTTCAACTGCACGTACGTACTTGCTTCCTGCTCATCTGGAATTTGTCTCGTGCCCAAATTCCTCATAAAACGGCATCAACTCGGAATTTGTTTATCATCTTATTCAAGTTGACTACGCAGCCTCTGCACTAAAACAAACTGACAACAACTTAGGAAACCAAACGTGTACAGCCTCGAGAAGATCTGAAGTTATCCAGGACCTTCGACATCTCCAAACGGCTGAGTCGTTCCTGCATATTTTTTATACAATTGACAGTTTTTTTTAAAGCGTTTTTGAACGACAAGGCGCTTTTTTGCTAATATTGCTGCAAATATTCGCCATATTCCAAACCCAGTTGGAATATTTCGTTATACGCCCAAAAAGAGAACATACGCATACACAGTGTTTTTATACTCATGGACTCAAAGAAATTGTTTGCTTGCAGCAAAAACCAGTAATAACACTTCCTTTAAAGGAAAGCCTGTTGAGCTGGCTTTGGCATCCATGACTGGCCCTCGATCAGTTTACACTTACAACCAAGGACCAGCAAAGCGCGCAAAAAGCGTAATGGCAGCCAAATCCGTCGGCTACGAGGACGAATCTTGTGTGGGATGTCCTTATATTCTACTAAGAGTTCAAAAACTGGAAGATGAGCTTGCAGACTTAAGGAAGCTTTTTGCAAGATAACAATACTCGACGAAATACGGTAAAAATATTACAGTTAAAAAGTCAGTGACCAAAGCACCTACAGTACCAAAAACAACAACTTGTAACAACTCACAAAGTTCGGACGTTAATACCAATGACAACCGGATAACAGGAACACAATCCCTGAATCATAAGGACGAAGACCAAAACGAATCACAAATCACGTCCTCCCATCTTTGGTGCTCTAACAAGCTCGTAGTGGCATCCCAAGGAACAAACCCGTGGCAATCTGCAATGGGGAAACACCAAAACACCACCAAATTGGATAACGTTCCGACTTCAGTCTCGACTTCTGCCGGCTATCCCAGCAGTTCTAAAGAATCCTTAGCTGAGAGCGAAAAAACCAATGAGTGGCAAGATAAAATTGGGAAAAAACATAACACGGCTATAAAGTTTCAAAAGATAACAAAAAATCCATCTGGTCACTCAGAGAAAAATATGGTCATCAGTGTCTTGAAAGAGGCCCTGGACCGAGAGAACTGCGTTGTTATCCAGGGCCTACCTGAATCAAAGGAAAGGATATCCGCTGATCTTGCTTTGTTTCAGCACCTGCTGAACGATATACTTCATTCGGGAGAGAAGATAACCGTTCGAGCAGCCTTCAGGATAGGAAAAAAGATATTGAACAGTCAGAAAATGTGAGACCACGGCCTATCAAAATCGTCTTGGAAAACCAGGAAGAGGCTAAGCTACTTCTCTCGAGAAAAACCAAACTTCGAAACTCTCATAAGCAGGTTTTTTTTCAGCCGGACTACTCTCCTGCAGGACGTCTGAAACGCCGCGAATTAGTGATAGAAATGAAGAGGAGACTTGCAGCTGGAGAGAACAGTTTGATTATTTACAAGGGACGTGTGATACAGAGAAACGCAGCATTACTCTGGAACCAGCCAATGCTCATGATGGCAGTGACACAGTAGTTTTGGCACACTCGAGACAAACGGAATTCGGCAGGGCCGAGTGCCGCCAACTTAAATTTCTGTATACCAACGCCCAAAGTCTGCTTTCGAAGCTCGACGAACTGAGAATTCAGGTAGCCATTCTGTCTCCTGATTTATAGCAATCACAGAAACATGGCTGTCACAGAACATCAGCGATTGTGAAGTAGCCTTATCTGGGTACCAGTTGTTCAGGAGAGACCGCACTCACCGCCAGGGTGGAGGAGTTGCGATGTATGTTAAAAGCAATTTCACAGTGTGTGAAATGACAAAGAAGATTAACAATGGTATTGAGGCTATTTGGCTGAAAATAAAGACGCGAGTATTGCAGTCCCTTGAAGTCATGACTCTCTACAGACCACCGGGGACAGACACTGACGCTGATACTTGTTTTTTGGAGAACATAAAGGAGATTGGTAGTCGACCTGATGTTGTTCTAATGGGGGACTTTAATGCACCCAGCATTCGATGGAACGATCTGCTGGCACAGTGCTCAAAGTTGTCCTTCGATCACCGTCTGCTTAAGTCAACACTTGAAGCTCTTCTCACACAACATGTATTTTTTCCAACAAGAGCGCGTGGAGGACAACAGGCTAGTTGTTTAGATCTCGTCTTCACTAAAGATCCTGACAGTATAAACGAGGTTCACTACCTGCCTCCACTTGGTCGAAGTGATCATGCAGTACTTTCATGGGAGTATGGTTTATATTCGGTGCCACCTGTAATGAATGAAACCAGGCCCAATCTATGGTGGGGAGAATTTTGCAAGATGAGAGCTGAGGCATCACGAATGGACTGGGATCTTCTCTTCTCCGGGAATGTCACTGAGGACTGAAATTTATTTAAGGAGTTTTTGTTAAATCTAATAAAATGCCATTGTCCGCCATCACAATTTAGGATATCTAACAGACCACAGTGGTTAACAAGGGAACTGAAACGAGAGATTAACAGGAAAGGAAGGCTTTGGAAGAAAATTTGCCGATCCAATGAAAATTTAGCCTTGCAAACAAACAAAACGCAAAGGAACAAGGTTAAAAGCTTGAGCTTCGAAAGCCGACGGGATTACGAGAGGGATTTGCTCCAGCGAGAAGTTCACAATCCCAAATTGCTCTACAGCTATGTAAGAAAAAGCACACGAAACAGGAACCCAATTCCTGTTATGAGAAACGATGATGGTTTCGAGATTACAGAAATTCAAAACAAAGGTGAACACTTTTCACAGTTCTTTCAGTCAGTTTTCGCCCGAGAAGCAGTTTTTATTCCATCTAGTTGCGAGACTATGGGAGCACCAATTATTCAGGATATGCTCTTTCGAGAAGAGGCGGTCTTTGAAGAATTAAAAAGTCTGAACGCATGCAAATCCCCTGGCCCCGACGAGATTCCAGCAAAGTTACTCCTCGAACTTGCTCGAGAGCTGGCCAAACCGCTATCCTTTCTGTGCCAGAAATCGTTCGACACGGGAATGCTTCCTACCGACTGGAAAACAGCCCACATTACACCGCTTCACAAAAGCGGTAGTCGTGCATTTCCTACAAACTACAGGCCTGTCAGCCTGACCTCAATCTGTTGCAAGGTTATGGAGAAGCTTGTCAAAAAGGAATTGATGATTTATTTAGAAACCCATAACCTCTTATCAACTGCACAATACGGCTTTCGTAGGGGAAGATCGTGTGTTATGAACTTACTTTATACTATGCAAAGCTGGACAAAAAGCACTCGATGCAAAAATACACTGTGCATGTGGCCTACATTGATTTCCAGAAGGCATTCGATAGTGTTCCGCACGAGCGTCTCCTTTATAAAGTTAAGAATGTTTTGTATTGGAGGCAAACTTCTTACGTGGATCAAGAATTTTCTCGTCTGTCGTTCCCAAGTGGTCTGCGTAGGCGGATCGCGATCAAAGCGCACAGTCATCGAGAGTGGAGTTCCGCAAGGTTCAGTTCTCGGACCAATCCTATTTCTCTTGTTTATTAATGATTTTGTACAGGAATTGGACTGTGACTTTGCTATGTTTGCGGACGATATAAAAATTTGGAAAGTTATCAAAAATGCTGCTGATGGAGACAATTTCAAGAAAATCTCCATCGATTGGACGAGTGGTCCCGTAAATGGCTCTTGTCCTTCAACTCAAACAAATGCGCCCTGCTACGTCTGGGAAGTCGGAATCAGGTCACTGATATGCGACCCTACTATTTAAACGGTTTGCCACTCCAAGAAGCACACACACACAGAAGGATCTCGGCGTTTGGATGACAGCGTTTGGATGAAGCCTTCTACGCAATGCTGCAAGGTGGCTAAATCCGCCAATTCAATGCTGTACTCTATCAAGCGGGCATTTAAAGTTTTCGATGAAGACTGCTTTTCTAAAGTCTTTGGTACATTTGTTAGGCCCCATCTTGAATATGCGATCCAAGCCTGGCGACCGTGGACCCAACAGGACTATAAAATGCTCGAAAGGGTACAGCGACGAGCCACAAAATTAGTAAGAGGTCAAGGTGAACTGCCATATGAGATTCGCCTAAATAACATACAGCTCTATCCTCTGAGTTATAGGCAGTTGCGCGGAGACTTGATACAAACCTTCCGTATCGTGCATGGCATGGATTGCGCCCTCCTATGTGATGACTTTATCCAACTTGCTACTACGAATAATCTCCGAGGTCATCCATTCAAACTAAGTGTGCCCCAAGTAAGACTGGATGTGAGGAAGTATTTTTTCACCAACCGTGTCTTGAAACCGTGGAATAACCTACCTGAGGCGATTGTAATGCCCCAGTCTGTGGATATATTTAAACATCGGCTTGAAATACATATGTTGCTGCACCAGGAAGATTATGTGACTACTTTACCATAACTATATCCGTGTACCACGTAAATCTGCCTGCATTCACTTGACTGTAACTTTTTTTACATTGCTTATTATTCTTCCGACTTTCTGTATCAAATAGGGATTTCAAAGGCGTAAGCCTATTTTTCTCAAATACACTGAACTGAACTGAACTGAACTGAGAAATACTGAGAATTACTTGCTTAGTAAAGGTGGAAAATCCCTTAACTGTTTAATGAGTGAGATTGCAATGTTATCAGCTCGAACCGAATGTGAATTTTTAAATGAGCTATTTTTTTGAAAACGTGAAGGCGAGAAATTAATGGTTGTTTGAAGTGAATTTGAATTTAAAGCAGAGGAATTGAGGGAGTGAGGCTTGTTTCAGGGGTAAAGTGGTTGGCAAAAATCAAATTCAACAATTCTGCTTTTCCCAAATCCTCTGTAACAATTTTTTTGTTACAGTTAAGTAAGGGCGAAGTTACATTCAGACGCTTAGCCGATGACCGAAAATGGAAGCTTTGAGCAACAGATTTGGATGAATTGCCATCACTTAGTGCCCAAGACCGCTATGCTTAGCTCGCGTGAGCCTAATTTTCGATGCTAATTCAAATATTTGTGCAATCCTTGAGTGAACTGCCAAAGAGTTTTTAGATGAATCTTTAAGTTGCTTTTGTAATATTTTAAGTCTGTTTTGTAGAAAATGTGGAACAGTAGAAGAAGTTCTATTTGAAGTAAAAATCTTAAATGGGATAAAAGGCTGGATTTTTTCTGTGAGGCTCTGCAATAGACCACGAAAAAAGTTTGCATTGTTGATTGAAAATATGCTATGCCAATCTAGAGTGCTTATGAAATTATTTATTAATTCATGGTTTGTGTAAGCAAAGTCGAGGTTATTGCATTTAACCTCGGGTTTCTTAAGAAGGGGGACTAGAAAACAACAGTGAGTTATTGCGTGATCACTTGTGAATAGATCACGATGAAATTCATAAAGAGAGGGTGACATCATTTTTAAAAATTAAATCTTAAATTTTGTCATTTCTAGTAACTGATCTGACCAGTTAGGATATGTTTGAAAAGTTAACAGTATCAACCAATTTCTGATGTTTTGGTGGAGAGACATTTGCCTTTCAGTCAATGTCAGGCAGATTAAAATCACCTACGATTATTTTAACATAAAATTGAGTCTATGCAACGTTTTCAAATAGTTTACAGAGCTCGCTTTCATTGCCAGAATAACACAGAGGATGATAGACATAGCCAATTACCAATTTTTATTAAATAAATAAATAAATTGTATATTTAAGGCCCAGAGAGCCCCATCATTACAAACAGTGAAGCAGTGACCGGCTTCGAGTCTTCTAACCCACAGAAATCTAATGTTTGCTAACGAACATCTATCCGTATAAGAGATACTAGATCCAGAAAGAGAAAATAGTCTTCGAGTAAAAATCCTCTGAACTTTTTCAATCTTACTGCGGTCAGAGGCGTTCATGAGTCCAAAGAAGGGACATCAGTATTCTAGGAAAGGAAGGACAAACATGCGTACAGGTTTTACTTTATATTCGGAAGGAAAAATATTATGTGATATAAAACCACATATCTGTGCAGCCTTTGCAGAAATTCTATCTGCATGAGGCGATAATGCTCGCTTATTCGTGTAACTTTGACCTAAGTCTTTTATGATTGATCGTTCTAAAAGTGTATCATTTTGAAATACGAGGGGTCCAGGAAGCTTGGCGGGGCCAAACACATCAAACAACATTTGGATGGAGAAAATGCCATCTGCCAAGTACAGCTCCAACGTGAGAGCATAAGTAGTTCAATGTTGATTTTATCAACGCAACTATTGGCAGTGTCTTTAGAAAAGGAATAAATGCACTTGAGATCATCAGCGTAAACGAAATGTTTATAAATTTTTGAATAAAGTTGAAATTTCGTTTATGTACAGAATGAAGAGAAGGGGACCTAGAACCGTGCCTTGAAAAACGCCACTCGTGATCCGCTGAGGCGTCAAATAGCTATTACCAACAGAGACCTTCTAGCTGCGGTTAGACAAGTAGGACCTAATGGAGTCAAGGAGAGGAGGCCGGATGCCAAGGGCTTCCGGTTTCACTGGAAGACGTCTGTGCAGTACCTTTTCAAAGGCTTTGCTCAGGTCAAAGTAGACCACAATCACTGACTGCTTCTCATTTCGAAGGGAAGTGAGGAGGTTAAGTTAAGCTAAGTGACACACTTCGCATGATCTCCCAGGTAGAAAACAATATTGCGAGTCGCTTAAGAGCTTTCTTTCTAAGCAAACGTCAAGAATTAGATTAAAAATATTTTTTTCAAGACCTTTTGCTAGAGCTGGGGTTTTCTGAACGCCTCGATAATTATTTACGTTCGAACAAGATCCCGACTAGAAGGCAGGAAGAATAATAGATGTCTTCCATGAGTCAGGAAAGAATCCGTTTAGAAGATAAACTAAGAATATATCGCTAAGCAATCGAGGGAAGCTCGGTACTCTCTTAATCACTGAGTTTGGAATACCGTCAGTCCCCGAAGATTGCGAGTATTTTAGATGCGTTATTTCCTTACGAAAGAGTTCTAAGGAGAAATCAATAGTGCTGATAACATTCAATGAGGATGCCTGAAACGTCGGAACCCGTTCAGATTCCATCGTAAGATGATTTGCAAAGAACGCACTTAACAGTTCTGCCTTGTCAGTCTTCGAGAACGAAGTTCTTTTTTTCGTTTAGTAATGGAGGAATTTCATAACCTCGTTTGGAGGAGGATCGATGGCGGAAGAGTTGAGCAACAGATTGTGCAGAGTTTGGCTCGCTGAGTGCGCAAGATTCCCTCTGTCTGTCTCGTGCAAGCCAAATCTTAGAGGCTAATTCAAAATCTCTGCGATTCTTAGATGTACAGATAACGAACTAGTATATTGATCTTTCAACTGCTTCCTCAATTTCTTTAGTCGTGGCAAAAGAAAGTGAGGAATGGTGGATTCCAAAACGGAGGGCTTGACTATTTTGGTTGGCAAAAGTTCCAGGATGTTTTTTGAAAGGACTGACATGAATTCACAAAGACTTGCTGCGTCATTCGTGGAGGAGAGATGCTGCCAGTCCAATGAGTCTTAAAAATTACTAATTAAGCTCATATCTGCGAGGTCAAAAGCATGAGAGTTAAGAACGGCGCTAAACGTTTTCGATGAAAAAATCGGAAGGCAACAGTAAATCAATTCATGGTCACTTTGGAAGAGGCCCTGCTTAAAGTCAACGAAGAGGGGAGCAATGTCGTTTGTGAAAATCAGGTCTAAAATATACTTGTCTCTCGTTGAAGAACGGACAAGCTGTGATAATTAGAAAAATTAATGTTATCGAGGAAAGGCTGAAATCTGGGTGTACAATAGTTTGAAATCCAGTCAATTTCAGGAAAATTAAAATCCCCAGTGATTATTTTAATGTTAAAATTTGACTCCAAAACCAATTTAAAAATTTCACAAATTTTTGCATCATCATCGGATGATGAATTAGGCGGGTTGTTAATAAATCCGAGAATCGCCTTTTGCCAGTGCGACAGGAGAATGGATGCGAAGCAGTAATAACCAGAGAATGAAGTAACATCTAGATCAAATGGGACGTGCTTAAATGAAGCTTTAATATCGAGAAGACAACCACCACCACGCTTGCTAATGCGGTCTTGACGGTAGAGATCATACTGGTCTATGACAAGCAAAGAGTCGGAAATAAAGGGAGGGGTCCAAGATTCAGTTACACATAAAACATCGGGCATTAACTCGAAATCAATGGCTCTCAGTTGGGCCATCTTATTTAAAACAGATCTAGCATTTAGTAATATGACATCTAGCGTAGTTTGAGTACACAAACTAGGGTTATCCTTATTTATAAAAAAGGAAGACTTGGTGGTGGGGAAGTAAACTGTAGAGAGGAAGCTGTGGACGGAAAGCAAAATTGCTGCTGTCTACAATTAGCTAAGCTTTTACTGCTAACTAAATTAGGATTATTGTAGAGAAACATATTTGGGTGGTATCCATTGAGAGGAAGGCTATTTCCTGCGTTAGCGAAAATATGAGGCCTTAAAATAGGATTTTGAGGAATATTGGAATAATAGGGGGGAATAAGATTTGAAAATGAAACAAATTGTTTTGGAAAACTGTTACCGAAAGGGTAGGGTTAATAAATTGGGGAGTCTGAGAAGTTGATTGGTTGGGATAATTGCTAAGGAAATTTTGGGCATGTATGGTAGATGCTGGAGGGTTAGGAGGTTTCCCAACTTTAACAACGTTTCTTTTTGGAACTTAAGTTAGGAGAATACTTAGACTTGCTCAGGTTATTGAAAAGTTAAGAAGATTGAACAGCTGAGAACGGAGTGGATAGCCTTGAATGGGAACGAGGCGGACTTGATCCACTTTTGTTGACTAAGTCAACAGTAGGAATACAAGGAAAACTACGTTGAAACGGAGAAGCAGTTGGTCTTGGCAATTTAGACGGAGTTACTGATATTAAAGTTGGGCTTACGACATGGCTGATAGCTACTGCGTTTTAAATGTCTATTCGCGAGGAAGAAGGTGTTAATGGCTTCGTTGTAAGAAAAGCAGGAAATGAAGTTAAGGAGGTTTTTGAAACGGGCACTATAGGAGATTGCTGTACCATCTCGTTATGGTTTGCATAGCCATGACCAGACTTACGGATAATGGATTGAAAGGCCGAAGACCTATGCAAGAGGGGAGACACATTCCTTCGCTCCATCGATGTAAGATCTCGACAAAGGAGACCTTTTGCAACTTCTAGATAACGAGAACTGCGACCTCGTTGTGCAAAGATGGAGTCCACCTCGATTGGTGAAAAAAGGGTGGATTTTGCTACGTGAGGAAAGGCGTTTGGCTTCTGCTATTTTGTAGTTGAAACTGCACGAGTACAGGAAGCCTACGGCAACGTCAATTGGTCGTCTGTCTCGGGAAACATTTCTTAAAAATAAATCAAAATTTCTTTCCTGTCGGTCTAATGTTTCACTGGCAACCAAATGGACAAGAGAATCCAGATGCTGACATTCCTGAGAGGGTAGAGCAGAGATGTCACCGTCGAATATGTTCCCCAATATAGAGAGAACTGATCGAAACTTTAACATTAAATCATTTCAATTTTGTAAAGCAGAGAGATCAAGCTGCTTAGCTTTAACAACTGGTTGCATATGCATATCACTGCTGTGGCTACTAGATGCAACCAAGCAACGCTTCGGTGCGATGGCTGAGAGCTTGCGACGAGCTGAGATTTTCATTCTCATTTTTTGCTAAGAGGAGGCTTTAATTTGGTCAAACTTAGGAAAACTCAGGCGAATAATATTCTGCGACAAATTTTTTTCCAAAATTTTAACTAAGGACCTTTATACGTGCTTGAGAAAACTTCTTAACTTAACAGATCTCTCTAACCGTTCTCAGTTTTCTGCCTCCAAATAGGCTTTCATATGGAATAATCTTCCACTGGAAATTAGGTTGTTGTCTACATTAGCTATTTTTAAGACAAAATTACGCAAACCTTTTTATCTTCGGAAGATATAAAGTCCCTTCTGTATGTTTCCTTGCCAAACTCGCAACTTTTGGATTTGAAAATGGTCCTCATGGTATTTGAGGCAGTTCCCTGTTATAACATTGGTTTCTAGAAAGTTTTCCGTTTCCTCTGCAGAGTCAATCTTCGCAGTCACTTTTTCGTCCCCTTTTTTCAGCCATCATCGCACACGTTTGACCACCTTGATACTTTCCTTTAATTTTGCAAACCTGACTATGGTCTCCGGGATCTGTTGATGATCGTTGCGGGTTCTAATGTTTCGCCTCTTTGTTGATGGACTATGCAGTCAGCAATGTCACATCTCGGTGATGATAGCATGACCTCTTCTTTTACCTCTTTGTTTCGACCATGTTGTCCACAATGAATTCCTCCTCTCTCACCTCTATGGTGGTTAACAACAGTAGCTCTGACTGTTATATTATTTGTCACGCGACAAGGAGCGTTGCGAACCCTCATACGTTGTCAGCAACATCACAGTTCTATCCAGTTGCATCGTACCAAACCCACCACCTTTAGCTATTAATTTATAAGAAAATCAGTTTTTTTCTTCAAGTTTTTTTAAAATTGGTGGCTCGCCGAAATCCGCCCCCAAAGTCCAATTTAACCGTAGTAGTTTTTTCTGCTTGTTTTCTTGTTCACTGCATATTCCAAAGATTGCTAACTATTGTTTTGAAATAAACAAATCGTTCTGAATCGGATATGCCTACCATACTACTCATTTCTGCTGTTCATATGGCTGTTCGCAGAGTGTAGCAATTATCCACTTTGTATTTATTTATACCGTGATACTAAGTTTGTAATGATGGGGCCCTCTGGCCCTAAATATGCCATTACTATTCATATAAACTGAGATAAAGACAGTTTTATATTGCTGGAGCAGTGAACCTCCTATCGTACACTTTTGAAATAACATCGAAATTGACACACACTACGTCAGCATATTCTCGAAGGGTAATTGTACGAATAATATCCGATATAGTTGACTTGGCAGGCTTCAGTCACACGCAACTCAGGGAAATTAGCCAAAATATAAGGAAATTATAGTATCCCATGCAAAAACGCCTGTCCTCATGGGCATTTGCCACGTCGTCATATGGTGCGCTTTTCGCTGCAATAAGTGCCTGCCAAGTCGCTGCTTGCATCAACCAATAGACTAAAATATAACAATCGCATCTGGCAGGTTACTATACGGTTCCACCACAAGATTAAAGAAGAAATAATTGCAGGTTTCCGATCTTCTTTGAGGCTAACACAGAAGGGTACATTCATCACCACACACCAACCAAAAAGTCTGTAGCAACTCGTTTGGCAATTACCCATAAATATATGTTAAAATCTCTGAGGTTCGAACCCATAACCTATTGATGAGCGCCCACTAGCATTGTTAATATGCGTGGTAGCGACTGACAGGTCAACGAGCCCGTGCCCAATGTTAAGGGTGATGGAAGGCACAACGCTTCCTAAGCAACGAACTTGAAATGGAGCCTCAGGGGTGGCAAAATGGGGTTTGATCAAGTCTGACTGACAACGGCCAATAAGCCAAAAAGGACCGTCTAATTATCTGTGTTTGTCAGTAATTTCCTTCATATGTTGTTTATGTAATTGCACATATTCCATGAATATGGCATCCTTCCGGCAAAACTTACTATGATACGTCTGTGCAATTCGTAAAAAACGCAAACCGTGTTTTAATGCCTTGTCTGCATCTGAGCGTTCTTCTTCAGGATGTGATGGTGCAGTACCAACCCTTGATTTTTGGTGCCCATAAGTTTGAAAGTGTAGTTACGGCTATCCTCAATATCCAATTGAACCTTAAACTATAACTATGTCATGCGGATATAAAATGACCTTGAAAACGTAGAGTATGATAAAGTAAACTGTTTGTCTGGACAGATGGCGGAGCGTCAGTTTGAATTTCATCGCAAATGGATCCGAAGTCGCTTCGGACATCAGGCGATTTCTCAGACATAACCATTTCTGTCAATGGTGTTGCGTTTCACCTTCACAAGTTTCCTCTGATAACTAAGTCTGAATATTTTAAAAATGCAGCGGAAAACACATCGTTTATCGAAATAGATTCGCTGGATGGTGGTGCTTCAACATTTGAAAAGGTTGCTGACTTTTGTTACGGAAAAGAGTTTGATCTTACTTCATCGAATGTTGTATATCTTAACTCAGCGGCAAAAGTGCTCAGTATGACGGGCCGTGATGGCTTGATTGAAAGGACTGAAAAATACTTGGATCGTGTTTTTCAAGAGGCGAAAACCTATAATAGAATAGTCCCGGCAATAGTCGTTTTAGCTTATGCAAGTACCTTAAAAAACTTCGAAGAAAAAGATGTTTTTGTGACAGCGTACAACACTATAATGGAATTGTGGCTCCAACCTTTTCAGTCACCAATTTTCGGTGCTAGATGCAGTAGTCCAGTAAGTAACGGTGCACGCCGCAAAACGCTCTATCAACCAAAAATAACAAGGTACCTTAGCTTCGTTCCAGATAAACTGCTTTTGAAAATACTTCGGGACAATTTTAATACGACCTCCAGTTATGATGCAATGGCCACTATAGTCGCTTTAAACCTCCAGCGAAAATTTAGACGTTTTTTGCATAAGCAAAGTTCAAAACACCAACCGCAATCCTCTGCACAACAAACTTCGACTACGGAAGGATATAGAAACCATTCGTCATTCAGTTTGACCGTGAAAAACTGTTGTTCCTCCAATGATGACGAAGAAAACGAATCAGAGTCGTCCTTGCAATCAACCTCGTCAGTTGAAACTGACAAGCTCCGAATGCTTCTCAAAGAAATCGACTTTGTTGGTGACCATAGTGCCCTGGTTGGTTCGATGGATGAAATCTTGTCCGCGCTTCCACACGAGGCACCATTAAAATTAACAGTATCAGTGAATTGGTGCAAAAGGTAAATGGGCAGCTCTTACCCTTACTGAATGTTCCTGTCATTTCGTTTCATCAATTGAAAATTTCAGTAAACAATGTGGTTCATAGGAAACGATATGGGGTACTAGGAATGAATAATATTTTTTCTGACATTTTCAATGTTTTGATAACCTTTTTGGAAACCTTTATCTCGATTTATCACCACTTCTATAGACTAGACGTGGCTATTGGAAGACTGGAAAACAAGCACTTAAACTAGTAATACATAAAAAAGCCTCACACCGATTAATGATTAAGGGGCTTTGAACATGTTTATGATTTGGTAATTAAATAGGGATACGCTTAATCTAATCCAATATCTTCTAGTAATATGGATTTATTTTTTAATTGCCCGAATGGCTCAAAAATTCCAGAGAGCTCAACTAAGAAATTGGAAGTTTTGCCTATTTATATTTTTAGATTAATTGTGGTACTCATTTAATCACTAGCTCTACTGACTCCGCAAATATTTTAATTGAAAACGAAGTAGCATTAGCCCGAATATCTCCTTAGTTCATTAACGTCTTCCTTTCGTGTCATGTCTTTATAAATTTTATTTGTTGTCTGCAAGAAATCAGCGATACAGCGCTGGTCATATTCTAATCTATGATATTTTCGGCAGTTTTTTTCGATATTCGAAGCTCCTTCGCTAAACTACCGTTTGCAAAATCGTCCTGTCGAAAAGAGGGGGTGGGTGAATCTGTCCTCGATTCCCATGCTCATGTGTAGTCGATTCGTTATGCCCCCAGTATGTACTAATATATTGATCCGAAACAATGTTTATGTAGTTGTAATGCGAAGAAATCAATCTATTTTCGGACGCTTATCTGCGTGCGTACTACCCGTTTCATGGTCCGCTACATGATACTCTAGAATTTAGCTGCTCCTAAATGATACTTTCACAATTAACGCTATTCTTCTTTCTCTTTCTTCGTAATCTGTTCAAATGAGTGAGTCCATTGTTATCATGCTAGAATGCATATTATTTGATTATTTGTTTTTATGATCCACTAGGATCATCCTTTTTAGCGGGTATCGGTGGCTTGCACGTGCAAACTCAGGTAGCGCCCACTGCACTTTATCTATATTTATCACCTCGATAAAATAAGACCAGTTTACCTCAAGAAAACGAAATTGGGCGCGAGGACTGCTTTCAAACGAAGGGGTTGGTTCCTCAACATGGCATGCCCGGGTCCTAAAGATCTGTTATTGGTACCGCGTTGAGAAATTATCAACGTTTGGCTTGGTGGGCCTAACCACAAGCTTTATTGTAGTAATTAATTCTGCAAACCACAAATTTCAAAATTCCATCACCTTTTTTCTTAGCGTTCTTGTGATTATGATGAAAAAGACCGTCGGGGCGGCTCCACCGGGTTGTCTTGCTCACTTCATTTTCCACAGGAACTGTAATTGGTTACATTTGCCTTTGCTTATCGCAAGTTAAACAAACGTTGGTTCATTATGTGATAAGAACTAGTGCCTACCCCGTTTCTGGCCGAATTGTATAATTTGCGCATTGTTATATGCCTGGTGCGATAACGCCACAAATTTTGGAGGTCCACACATGTGCACTTACGTTTGAAAATTGTGTCAAAGGGTTCCTTTCCACTAGCGTTTTACAAACTGTTGAATGACTAGCACGGTCTTTTAGGAGTCAAATAATATTTGACATATGGCAAGCATATTTTTAACTGTCAGCCCTTTGCGTCGAAAGACAAATCGGTGAAACCTTGTTTCGTATTATTCTAAAGCATTTTTGCCAAAATGCTTTTGTGCATTGCAATATTATGTTAACGGCTTAACAATAATTCGATGTAAACACTCGGTACCTTCGATAGGATACAGATTGTTTAGTAGCAGGACTTGCAAACGGATAAACAATTAAACAGAACTATCAGAAGTAATCTAAAAAGTTTGAGCGGCCGAGACGTCAACTATTTTCAGTTTATCCGCGCTCGCCATAATCTTCGGCTGAATTTTGAAAAGGATCAGAAACGTTTTTACGAAAACACTATTCAAGCCTCATTTCCATTCAGGAGTTTGCTGTCGTAGTCGCCATCGCTAATTCTGCACCGATAACAATATTTAGAATGCAGTATATGTTAAGTAGAGTAGTTAACGCCAATTGCAGAGGAATAGAAGGGCTGTATGGGGCAAACCTGAGGTTGGATTCCAAAGGTTCGCATTCAAACAGACCCGCACTAACAAACACGCATACCCACGTTATACAGCACGTATATTCCAGATCAAGTTGCTTTCCTCCTTTCTGGCTTTAACGATGTACTGTGTGAATCGAAGGAAGTAAGTGCGAAAATATTGCATCACAGAAGTATTTTGTAATAGTCAAAATATTAAATGCGAAGTTTCGAGTCCCAGGAGAATGCAGTAGCAAATGCGAAGTCTGTTTGAGCATCGAAACAGTTTTTCTATTATTCTGAGCTTTCAACTTCGCAGCAGTCAGGATAGTCGCCCAAAGCGGAAATAAGTCGAACCGAAAAAGGTTTGAAGCCTGGTCCATGGACGGGACCTCAATTAATCGATTTGGCGCCGGCGTACAGAACCCTGCGCAGTCACCTCCAGACTTGTTTCAGTGACCATTGATTGGTTTGCACCTCCTATAAATGTCGCCTATTTGTTGTTGCTGCTACCTCTGACGATGGACTCCTACAGAAGTTTGAAAACTCAGAATAATTAAAAAATTTATGGTGCTCAAAAAGTCTTCGCCTTTGCTCTGTCAAAATAGTTGACGCTTTTTATTCTACTGCAAAATACGCTTATCTTTCCTTGGATCTTTGATTTGTAATATTAATTCAGCTTTTATGTTCACGATCAGATTTCATTTTTACAGGCTCTTGTTTAAAACACTTTCCCCACTTATATAGACACTACAGACATGACTTTTCAAATCACCTAGTGTTACCGACCATAGTCAGGAATAGGTGTACGTTGGAATAAATTAGCGAATGAATGTAATATTAAATATGAATGAATAATTCGCAAGTTTTTGCTTAGAGAAGACTCTTGTTTATCAATTATTAGCTCGTTTGTCGGTTCTATCCTTAACTCCTTTTCATATAATTAGGTTTTTCGATTAAATAGGCCCTACAACTGACAGATTCCTGTAGAGAACGTGGGCGGTGTCGAACTAGGATTCTGGAAATCACGGCGATGTTGCTGGAACGTTTCACCGTCGAAGATTTTATCACTCTCAGTCCCCAAACAATAATCGAAATATTTGAGGCTCAAAAAGCTGGTCAATTCATCGACAGCGTTTTGAGACAAGCCAATTCCGAGCCCAGCAGCCGACAACGCAATCGTTCTGAGGGTGGATGGGAAAATTGGCAAAGACAGGAAGAAAATGGTGACATCGAAGATGTAATCCAGTGCACCAGCCCCGACTCCGATGTGATTCGATTCTCACCTTCACTCGCCTATGCCGTTGACAAGTACCTTGAAAGAGCTGTCAGGAATGGGGATCTCACCCTGGACTTGTATCTTCGGATTTTAAGACCAACGCTTAGTAATGACCCCCGAACCTCCCACAGCGGCATTGTACACACCCTTACCGAGCTCCTAAACTATGGTATGTCGTTTTTTCCGACAAGCTTATCTATTAGTTGTGTCTTCAATTGCCGATCAGAACTGCTATAATATATGGGTTTGTATCGTGAGTATGGGAGATTTTATAACAGACGGTTGGCGTCCCTTCTGTATTTATCGATGTGCTGCAGGTCATTCGAAGTCTCCTATCCTTACAACGCACCTACATTCTACTAACCATAAATTTACGCAAAGTTCTTACAACTTGGAAGCCGGTCTAACTACATCCATTAAAATACGTGATTCGCTATAGATAGCAGAAAATAATTATCGTGATCATAATCATGTTGGTTGTAAATATATTTTTAAGAATATCGGAGATGCCGAAGGCGCGAAAGTTTTGTAAAATGAGTAAATATAATTCATAAAAGTGCATGATGTCATTATCTCATACAGCCTCTTTTAATCCTTCTCCTAATTAAACTACCACATTTTTCTGTCCTACGGGACGAGCATGCCACGTAACTTTATCGGTGAGTGTCACTTCATCATAACGTGTTTATCTATATACAACCCGATTGAGGGGCGCTCACCGATCAATTTACAGCACAGGTTCACCCTGTTGTGTCTCGAGACTCAATCGAGAGGCATCGTAGGCAGTCGCATAGTTAAAAGTAACATATGCAGATAATGGAGTACCAACATAGCCAAGAGATGGCGGCTTATAAGTCAGAAATTGTTCTTTCGGTCTCCCTTGTCTTTTTCGGTGTGTATATAATACTTAAATGCTATATAAAATACTATAATACTAGTCACTGTGCGGCTAATGGCGGGGCTCTAGAGTGAGCTCCAAGGCAGAACGGGTCGAGTGAATTCCGTACCAACTTGACGAGGGTTCGTTAACCTATATATGTATAAATGTGAGTCGTTAAGGCCTGGGAATACGGTTGGGTACACAAAATTGTTTATTCGGTTTCACTGGGTTTCTGAACTATGCTAAAATAGTTGGTGTGAAACTAGACGTTTCTGATCATCTAAGTTGGCATATCTACCTCAAAGAAGCATAATCTACGGAAGCTTGTTGTTTTTTCAGGTTTTACATATTACCGACTTCATTTCTTTTTTATGTTTGTTTACGAAAAGGCCTATGGATCTCATATAAATATAGCTTTTCCGGGAAGCCACTGTGATTTCTAGGAAATCATCTGACGAGTGTTTTATTTATGTGCAAAAGATCTTTGAAAAAAAAACAGAAAGAATTCAAAACTGTAATTAACAAAAAGTCTGCTACACTTATGACCCTGCTAATTGCAAACCATGCAGTTGCACTTTAAAAGAGATCTTTCCTAAGGTTAAGGATTGTTTTCCTGCTGGCCACGTATATTTATTCTTTTATCTAGTCAAATTTTAGTGATTCGGGAAATGCCGAAGCATATACGATTCCACTGACCATGGTTGCCGCAGAGGACCCTGATCCGTAGAATCTTGACTTTTAGGGGCGTCTATAATTCTATGAATTCGTGAAGCTTTTCGTTTGACCCAGGATTTCAGTTTTGTTTTTTTTGTTATTGCAAGCTCGAAAATTCGGCTTGTCACTGAACAATATTTGGCCCATTATGGGCTCATTTCAGAGTTGATCCGCAGAGTCTGCATGCACTGTCACTCAGTCTAGAGAATCTTCGCGTATAGGTTGGAGGAATGATTATGATCCTTCATGAAATCAAGCGGTATAGTTTGTGTTCAAGTATGACACGAGGGGGAGCTAAAGGTCGAAAGATCAAGTCTAAGTTAGGTTTGTGTTAGGGCAGCTGTGTCATCTACAAATCTTTCTGCAAATTTAGTCTAGGGTGCTAGATTTATTTGATTGTTTCTTTAGCCGTTACCATGATGCCTTGCCGAAATGACATTTAGTAACCCTATGCAGTTCATTCGTGCCAAGCTTTTCTTTGCCTCTTCGTACCCCAAAAGCAACCTGTATGTTGGGGAATTGTTCATTTTGGGAAAAGTCGCCTTATTCAATTGTCGCCGATTGTTTGGACGTTTAGATGTCCACCGCGTGTTTTCACACGAGAGTGTGTTTTATGCTTCAGTCTCCTTAGACTTGTTGTATATTCAGGAAAGCTTACTGGGTCACATAAATCTACCTCCATCTGTGGGTTATTTCATAAGACAAAAGAAGTTCATCTGAACGCCACCTTGTTTGCTGTTTCGCAGCAATTCATATTGAGCACATCAAGATGTTGACCCGTCATACCCACACAGACCAAGGAGAATGGGATAGTTAATTGCGGAAGAAGGAGGATGTTCGCTCACCAGAATCATGTCTTTACTAATCTGAGCTTTCGAACTCCTACTGGAGTCCATCGTTAGAGATAAAATGTGACAAAAACAAGCAACAGTTATAGAGGGTAGGGGCCAATCAAACATAATTAGCGCCGGAGGTGATTGCACAGGGCTCTGTATGCCGGCACCAGATCGATAAATCGATTGACCGAGTTTTCATTGGAGGCCCAGGCTTCAATCAATTCCCGGCTTATCTTTCTTCTGGAGTGGGCCATTATCTTCGTGGCTGCGAAGGTAAACTCTGAACCCGTTTCGGAGGTGTGGGCAGCCACTTGTGATAATCCATCACCCCGTCCCACAGCCAGCTCATGTTCGTTATGTGCGATCAAAGCATGGGTCCAGCCCGTCTTCTTAATTGCGGCCTATTTAACCATCATCAACTAACCCGACTGTGATCCAAAACCAGGAAAGTCTGGAGGTTCTAACCTGAGTTCTGTGACCAACAGACCACCAGTTCAGCTTCTGTCGGCTGCCAGCAGCAACATGCCAAATCTTCTAAAAATGGCATCCACCGATTAGATCAGAGTGCAAAAGGGGATAGGTGCCTAAAGGTTTCCCCTCCAAATTTCTCGAAAGAGGTGTCTGTCAGGAAATCTTTTCATCTATTGCTTTCCCCTTGCTGTGCGATTGCCCCGCAAGCTTTCGGGACATTTTACTGTTTTTGCATTCACTAGGAACTGCGCATTCACGTCTACTATCGTCTTCCTGTTTTTGCATGCTTAATTGACATCTTTTCGGTAAGGATGACTTGTATGACCCCTAAACAGGACACGGGAATGGAATTGCCTCGTCCAAATAATAAAGTTGGCTCTGTGCATAATTCCAGGTAGGATCAATATTCCCGTGTCCTAACCCAAACATTAGCGCTATTATATACCTAAACTGTAGTCTTAATCTTAGCCCTAACCCTAATGCTAAACTGAACTCCAACCCTAACTAAAAGCCTGGAATTTGGCGCAAAGATATCTGCATCGCTATCGTTTCCTGTTCTCATATCCGGTTTAGGCGGGAAAGGGCATATAAGTCATCCTTACCGTCTTTTATACCTAAAAGAGGAGAGCCGTAACAAGTCTTTTTGTGAACCAACTGAATAACTAAGGAGCAGTTTCGAACATTTTTGACTACCAGCTCTGATGTTCTTGATACTAGTTTTGTAGACTTTCTTGATAAGACTTCCGAAGAAGCTATCGACATCTGCTTTCAAACGCGTTTAAGCGGAGCGAAAAGGGATACACTATGCTATCAGTTTCCCAGGACGCTTGCATTTGCCTATGTCTTTGGATTTTCATCCACAAAAATGCTCTTCTGACTGACTGTTTCTTTCGGAAATTTCTTCCCCTTTAAGGATCAGAATAGTCTTAGCTCCATTGGATGGTTTTTAATAAGTTCTATTTCTCATTATGCTATCACCAGAAGGCTCTTTAAATTGCAGTTAGTTTACTTATAGTAACTTTAAGGGGGTTGAACAGATACCCGAAATACGATGCTATTATTTAGTCGGAATTGTTGTATATCCATAATGGAGCTGCTGTTAAAACACACATGAGGAACGCCTCGGTAATTCGACGCTGCATCAGTGAAATCTCCGTTTCACTGTGCTTTTGCCTCAATCGCCGCGTACATGTAATTATTTTGCGTTCGCCACCGTGCGTCCAGTTCCAGATGTCAGCCTGTTATACTAGGGGCTGAAGATTACGTTGACTAAGATTGAAAAAACTCTTCTGACTCGGTCATCTCCGACTTCGTACACACTATTCTGGTATTCGTTGCCTGTAGGTACTGGTTTGTCCATTCGAAAGGGATGGAACCGATAAAAATCGATATGTGCCTATTACAGAGTTGAACGTTTGCCTGGCGGCTGGCAACTAATGGAAATGACTGTATGGCCTCGTTCTTAGTAGACTGGGGATGTGTCATCACTTCTTTAATAGGCATTTCAAAAGACGTTCGTACAGGCGCTCTCTCTTCCGTAGCCGAAAACCACTTCAGGTGGTGTTAACATGACGTCCACACGCCCTGACGGCAGTTCACTCCGCGTACTTGACAGTGATGTTCAATCGCCATACTCGACTCTACCTCCCGCCCTTCACAGTCCCAATGACCTGTACACGTCGACCTAGCCATTTAGGTGGCGTGCAAACAATAAATATTAACGATTAAAAGTTTTTAAACCCTGTTAACACGCCGCAGTTTCATTTCCCTTGTAATTGTACCGGCCCGATGATGAATTAACGAAAACATATGTTTGCCAACTTCCCTTTTCATTTCGAGTATGTTTTGCCGACAGCGGAGACTGGCTTCATTCCGCATTAGCTGTTGGATTTTAACTCAACTATTCATAAAATCTACTATGATTCTACTATAATCTACTATAGTAGATTACTCAACAATTCATACTCAACTATTCCTACTCAACTTTTTATATAATCTACTATAATTCTACTATAATCTTCCATAATATAATCTACTAATATTCTACTAATAATGTACTTTAATCAACTATTCATATAATCTATTATAATTCTACTATAATCTACAATAATATAATCTACTATAATCGACTATTCATATAATCTTTTAAACCGAGCCTCGAAAATTTTGTTCCAAAGGATTTACGCCAATTGTGCGTATTAATGTCTCCGAAATTCGAACAAGACAGGATGAAATTGGAGTTCATATACCAAACAGAAACACGGGGAACGCTTGGGGACCCACTGATGAGCTGACCGCTTCACAGCTGCGTCATGCAGTGGCGGAAGATCGACAAATCACGCATGTCTGGGCTTTTTGCTAGTACCTTTTTGTCGGTATGGTAAATAATAACGTAGGTTATACAACAGACGTGGTTAGTCCTCAGTAGCTATTGCATTACAATTCAGTTATTCATATCGACTGAGCCTGAAAAGTTTTTTTTCCGAAGGATTTGTTCCGAATTCAAACATTAATTTCCTCGGAAATTAAACAAAGCATGATTGTCCCTTCACTAGGTAAACTGCAACTGACAGACGAGGATCGCAAGGAGATCTGCAGTGTGGTGGACCTGTCGCGTTGCTCTCCTGACGCCCTTGAAGAAGCCCTGGACGCAGACCTCCTTCCAGTACGTGCACTCGCGAAAGCCGCGATTCAGATGGCCAGAACACAAAGCCCTAGCAGTCCGATGCATCAGTTTCAACCAGTAAGTCTATGTAAGCTTTTGATTCTATAAACGCGATTTTTTTACGGACGGTACCATGGAACCAATCAAAAATTTCTAGAGGCGCGGCATCGAGGGTCACATATTTGGAAAATGAACGTAAATCCTCCAACACACAAAGCTTTCTAGCATGCGAAAGCGTAAAAGAGGTAACTTAAATAAGTGAATTAACTGACCCATATTTGAACCAATTGGCTTAGCTGTCGGAGTTGTTTGGCCGTATCCCGAGGGAAGTTTTGTCACTACGCTGCTCTGCTTGCTTGTGAACACGTGTTTGGTTGGCTGTGACTGCCAATGACCATTTTCTCCAATATTAGTTTACAGTTATCTACAAAATGTGTTGCATTTATGGGGACTGCAAATACTTTGGGAAAACTGGATAATAATTGCAGACCCGCGTACATGGGCAAAAACTGGCCGCCTAGAGGTCACACTAAGTCGCAGCTTGCAAGTCTTTTCGGCGAAACTGGTTATACTTTTGACATTCATGGAGCGATTATCTCAGGCCGAGGCACTCAAAAGCACAACGACTCGCGCTTCAAACATGATATTCAGATTCCAACTTTTTCAACAGGCATCTAAATCTTGCTGCAGCTTAAAAAGTCCTGCGTCCTTACATACATAAAGACCAAGACAAGGTGTTCACTTAAGAGATCCGAGCGAACACGGTCTCGAGGAGGCAAACTTACAAGCCTCTGCCATAGAGGTGATGATGCGTAACGCCAACGGCCTTCAAGCCCTTCAAACATCTGGCAAAAGGCCGATAAATCGAAATAACAAAAAATAAATCATTCAAAAGTCGAATTATTCGACCTGATCGAGTCTTGGCATTAATCACTTCCAGAATAGAGAGCAGACTAAGCTCTTCAGAACGCCATCAATAGTACAAATCCGTTCCGGTGAGCGACTTCAATTTCTACAGATAAATACCCCGGAACTCTAACCTTCGCAAACTTAAGTGTCTATCTGCAAAGACGCAAGCCAGATAGACTAATTTATACTGTTTAGATCATTTTGCACGTCTCTTGAGCACTTTGATAACATACTCTTTTAAGGTGCGCAACATGTTCTAGTCAGACGCAATTCTCCTGTTTCTTCGTGATCATGAGAGTGTACACCAAGGCGTACTCAGAAATGCTCCATGAAGATGGATGGATTCTTCAGATCACTCCAACTGTCAGTTCACAAACTTCCTTGTTTGGTGCTGTACGACAATACTGCGAATACTGTTCATTGCAATGCATGATACACGTGTATGCGATGTTTGACAATATAGCACAACCTTGGTGTGCGGATTCAATCTGATACTCCTAATTAATTCCTTGGTTACCAGTTGTAAAACTTTACAGCACACTTCTTTCGAATAAACCTAAATTTATAGTGGCATCTGCGACACAGTTCCCAGTATTTCTGATTACATTCAGAACCTGAATGGTCTGGAAGAGATTCAGCAGTTTTCCTGCAATGTATTAGGAGAGCTAGCCAGTTGTACTTTCGGAAGAACTGAAGTTATTTCACCCAACTAGGCAAATTTTTCTGAGTCCTTACTCAGGCACATTCCGTAGAAAGAATGCGCAAACATCTTAACTTTGAAATTCTTTTTATAGAGCGTTGCGCATCGAAAGTTCCCGCTATAGATTCTAAAAAATTGCTGTATGATAGTTCCTTTACGGTTTTTAAGCTGAAACTGTTCTCCTGACACCAACATGGGTTACTGTTAGCCCTTCCAAAGTTCAGGCGTAGACACCTGACTTTTGGGAGGGTAGTCTGTTTGAATAACCCTTACTTTCCTTTTTTATCAGAATACCTGATTATGGAATTAGCCACTTAAATCAATTAAATTCCTATTAACCACTAAGACTGTTCGAGCGTAATTAAATTCCAAAGGTTTAGAGCTGTCTAACCCACCCACGTGATAGCCATGGCATCATTCGTTGATGACATACAGTCTTTTCGCAACTAGCACAGCCGTTTTGTAAGCATACTCTCGGAACCTCCGCCACCACGGACTTAGCACAAAAATCCGTGGGTAACTTGTTGGGAAATAAAAGTTGTTAAAAGTACATAAAAGCGTTATCTGCGGTCACTATTTCACCGCCCAAAAGTCAGTAATGAACTTAAATTTACCTTTCGTGTTAACTGGTTGCAATGATTATGAATCCAGCTATTTGCACCGATGAAGCCGCGTTCCTTAACCAATTTATTTTATTCTTAATTGTTTGAACACAAGTTTTACTATTTTTAATCAGTTTTCTAGAATTTTGTGACCGTAGTTCGAAATGCTTTTGGTTTTAACAAAGGTCAGGATCAAGTTTTCTTAGACATAATATAATGCAAATTTTTCTGTTCCGTACAGGTGATGCGTTCTTTTGCTAAGCTAGGCTAAATGCTGAGGATAAGTACAGTATGTTTTCGGATTAAAATCAGTGAAAATGGGATTTTGCGTGCTTTAAGCATAAGTCAAATTGGGCCGCCTCAACTGGCATATTCTACGCCGAGGTAAACTAGATCAAATGGTAAAGATTTATGCACATGTGTCATTTGCCAGTTTGTTAATTGACAGGTTAATGAACGAAAACATATATTTTAACTAACTGCTGCAGGATAAATTACGTTATGTGGATTAAACATAAACACGTTTAGCACAACTCTGTTTGCTAGTCTAAAGGATTTTTGAAGTTCCGCAAAACCAAGGTATTAGCGTTAGCAACGTTGAGCTCTCAATTTTCTAATAAACATAATTTATAGACGGCGATCAGTGTAGCGTTATTTTCACATTAATTTGAATTTTACTAGGACCAAAGCAGTATTGAGTGGCCGAGGTCTGCCCCACAGGCTACCTTGTTCGCCCCCCGCTGTTATCCAAGCAGTTGACGTAACTGTTTGTATAGGAATTCTTATGTATTGGGCGATTAGAAAAGAGCTTACTCGAGGTTTCTTACTACAACGCATTCCCCTCGGATCAAACTTATGATGAAAATGTAGGTTTGTTTTAGCTTTGCCTGCCAGGTTCTTCCTAAACCTTTAATTCCACAGCCTTGGTAGCACAGCTCATTTTATGTCAACTGTATCAGAGAAAAGGCGAAAAACTCTTTTTTAACATTGCTTATATTCGATAAATATTCTTCATAATTGACTGCTTGTGAATTTCACTTATGCTCACCCCCTACAATTTGATTCCAGGCACACTTATTCTTGATCTCAAAGATAATTCAGACTCTTGTCTGAAACTGTGACTGAATGTTCAGCTGATTCTTGTGTAACCTTCAAAATACAGCGCATTTTCTGTTGATGTAACAACAGCCATCATTCTAGACAACTGGAACTCTCTTGACGTTTTCATAAAAAATTTTGAAAGGTGAACTGACTATGCAGTGTTGGGTTGTATACGTGAAAAAAATCGTCACATCTGGCCGGCATTTTAGCCGATTTAGTCCTACTTAAACTTCCTCAATACTAAAGTTGTCGCATTTTTCTCACAGTTTTGTTTTTCTTTGCATCTCAGGCGCTTAAATTAAGATATAGCATAAGATGAGGTAAATTTTTCCCTTTTTTAACACTCATCACACTCTGAACTTGTCTGATCACCGATCTTAACAAACAACCAGTAAAATCCGTACTAATTAGAAACCTGCCTTTTTACGTGGTTTTTCTGAATCTGGACGTTTTATTTCATGTACTTGCTGTTATCGGTACTTTAGCTTGAAACGGGGATATTAGTGGTTTGCCTTCCATCGTTATACCTGTTTCTCGACTTCGCTTGTGAACTGCACACGAGCTTCAATTTAGACATGTTTTGAGACTTTTACCGGAGACCACAAGGATTTTAAATGAGGGACCTCCGCTGTTCCTTCAAAAAACGGTCCCCTGTCCAGTTTCGTACTCTTATTACTAGTTAAGTTTCAATCAGTTTCTACTTCGTCCATCCCATTCGTTCCTTTTTTCGCTTTCGGCACAGTTTTCCAGAATATGTTCGCGGGAAATTATCATCGGTAACGCCTAGGGCGACTGAAATGGCCGTTTCTCGCCTTATTAGCCTCAATTAGCCAGCAGTACTTTAACTCGAGTTTCTGGCGCAGTCAGGGTTTGAATCCAGGTCCAGCGGGAAATTCAATTCTGGCCTTCTACTTGCTCAAGCTGCCGGGCAGACGTCAGGTTTGCTACGACCAGGAATATGTGAGTTCGTGTTCTTATTGCAGGAGGGCAGTGCTGTCGATTGACGAATGCCACTGTCATGCAAAAAAACAATTTCTTCACCCTCAGTTAGCCTGTGACTTCATTGTTAGAGCCTCTATCTCTAATAACCACACTGAGCTAAAACTTCAACTCCGGGTTTCCCCAATCCCCGGATCTGTAGTATGAAGGCTTGAGAGCAGCAGGGGAAACATCACTTATTATTCTCCTTTTTATTTTTTTTTCAATCATTAAATCATGCATTATTAATTACCTACTGCCTTGGACGCCTTGCTGGCGCGCCCTATGCTGGAGCTCCAGGTCGCATCTTACATGTTGTCCAACGCATTCCTTGGGTCCCTTGGTATCTTGTTATTGGATACGGAATCAGCTGTTAAAAATGAGCAGCACTGAGTGCTATTCAGTTTGGGTGGAACCCACTAGCCGTCAGTTTTCGGAGCTTTCGTTAGCAGATCTTTGCTATGACAGAACACAGAACTTAGCGATTACAGTAGCTGACGTCGATGTATCCTGCCTGCGACATACAGCAAGGCTGGCTTTTTCTGCCCCCCAACTCCAGACTAGAGTCCTCACAGGTGATTGCGTAGCGATGGGAAACCTTTTGTTGACAGTTGTTACTGAAACAACATTATAGTCGGAATCGCCCGCTTCTGGCGTATTTGAGGTCGTCAGCTAGTCGTACCTAAACCCCAGACGGCAGTCGTCTGTGGCCACACTTCCATCAGGGTGGGTCGATTAAAGAGGCCGCCGAGTTTTTCACAAGTGGGTCAAAGGAAGTATTCAAATCTGCCAAAATCCTCTACTAATACTTTGAAGTTAATACTTTTTATCGCAGCCGATATTCGAACTAACTAGTGAACTATTCTACTTAATGACGAGAGAGCCCAGGAAACAGGAAAGATTGGCTTTGCTAAAGTTCACCTCTTCTGTTGAAAATGCTAATCCATGGAACCTTGCGTTGACAGTTCACCAAAACTTGGTGCCAGTTGGTAACTGTAGTTGGCGGAATCACCACCCGCATCTCCACCCGCTTATTTTTGTGATATTTAAATCACCGCGGGCGTAAGTCATAATTTTCCTACGAGTTTACTACTCATGAGTAAATTATTTTCCGAGCAGCTGAAGTTTCGGCAAGGATTATTTGGAGGAAACAAGGAGTTCAATCGCCTCTTAGACGAAAGTAACCGCATTTAACTGGTTTGCTTTCGTGCTTATTGAAAACTGGGAATACTATTCTTCCCCGTTATGTCCTATCTTCTATTATTATCGGGACTTCAGTTCAGTTTAGTTTGTCGTGCATTAATCAAGTTATGTGACATGCTCGTCCTGTGGGGCTCAATCTTGGGCAGTCACACAGGGACAAGAAACTTTGACAAAAAGAAAATGGCAAATAGGCCGAAAATATATGCCTCATTAGCCGTCTTTGGTAGGGGGTTTTGGCAAATTTGGTAATGCATTTGATCAGATTTTGCAAAACTCGGCTCAGTGGCTCGTTGTTCAGGTGGTGAGAAGGTTGGCGCTACTAAAGTTTTCTTCTTGCTGACGTAGGTTCGAATCTGACCGATTCCGCTGAGATTTTCACATTGGGTCCAGGGAGTTATTTAGTTGCCAGTCAACCCTACCCAACCACAGGTTTGCAGGACTTGGGATTCAACCGCGGACTTTTTGCTCATTGAGCTTTAGTAAATTAAGCAGTCTACCATTGACTCGTGGGTTGATGGGCTAAAGCTAACTGGCGACGTCACTTAGACCAAAACCTCGGTACTGCTTTCCCGCTAGTCTTTTTAAACCAAAAAATACCTTGAGCGCATTGAACGTTAGTCACTCTCTGCGGCCACCAAGACCGGAGCTGCAAGTCCAAACGAAACACCCGCATGCGGTTTAGAAATTGGGTCAAATTGGCGAACGCAACCCCCATTTGGCTTCAACCTTTACCACTTCTTTATTGTGCAGGATTGCTAGGTCCTTAAAACTTTACTAGTGTTAACGAGAAGTCGAACTTGCGTGTTACTGCAGCACGTTTGTACACGCATTCAGTCTGCATATAGCTATCACGGGTGGCAGTAATGACCACAGTTACGGAAATCTTCCATTTTACCTTACTTGTTACTGAAGATCCATTAAGATAAGCAACCGCTCTTACAGTGTCCGTTGTCCGCACTATCTGGACATTACGCCACGCCTGTACGACAAAGCAGTTTTCAAGGTCGTGTACGCAGGGCCAGTTGACCTTTGATCTGATTGGCCACCCCTCAGCCTATGACATTCCCGCCTTGCCATATACCCCGCCGTGTCCCCAAGACTCTTCACTCGTACTATTTCCCGTCCTCAGTACACGTCCGGCTTACAGCCATTCTTCTGTTTTGGAAATCACAGCTCTCAGTTCAACCGTGCTCAAAAGTATTCGGTCTATTAAGTATGATAAATATACTTTTTCGCTACTGAGGGCGTTGTCCTGTATAGTGTTGGGCGAATTAATCAAGTATTTCACTTCCAGCTTTCGAAGGAAAGGCAAATCTAATTTCCGACGATAGACTACTGCATGAATTTAAAAGCTCACACAACTGAACGCGTGGTTTTGGTGCACTAGATATTTCTTCTTCCTTATTCCAAGCACATCTCTGAGCACCACCACTTCACTAAATGTCATTGACTGGGGATCTGATTCGAAGGCATATACTCCTATTTGGTCACCCAAACTAACTCACTGATCAGTAGGTTAAAAAAAACACAATATGCCTATTGAATCTTGAAGCTGAAAGTACAAACGGGAACCGAAATTTCTAAGTAATGTTGAAAAGTGGTGGACCTTCCATCTGCGAGTAATGTACTTCCTTCGAGTGAGTGGTGGAAATTCACACGCTTCTAACCCGCATCATAGTGCGCTCACCTGCTTCCTTCTCTCCGAACCTTCTTGCAGAAACAAAGCTGCAATGCACAGACTCTCACGCCCTCTCCCCCCCCCCCCCCCCTCTGGACGTGCGCGGTCCGGGACTTTGCCTTGACAGGTACCCCTCCAACCAGCCTGAGCGGCTCGCTAGCTCAGGGCACTTTTATTCGAAAACTGCTAGCATTCACAGACCGTCAGTTAACGGACGAACTTTTCGAACGCATGCCGGAGCCGCCATTGACCTCTGCACAACCTTGCCTCCCCGCAGTTCCCAGCGATGGGAGGGGATTGTGCGGTAAATCTTATTCTGCCAACAGCACCCATGAATATTTTCCTAATGCTTACTAAAAGCTCCGTAAACGTTCCGTCGTTGACCTTTCACAGTCTTTTCCAAGCACGAAAATTTCTGGAATTCTTGGGCGAAAACAAGTTCCATTGAGCCTAATCATTCGGAAGAAGTATGATATTTAAGGCATGGGTTGTACCGGATGCGTTGTATTAAGTCTCAAAGTAAGCAAAGTTGGTGATATGCGAAAAAACGTCCCACCCTACTTCGTGTGTGATCTCCTGTTAGCATGCTGACCTGAGCAGTTGACAACTGCTTGCCTGTATAGCATGCGCATTTTCACAATAGTATGGTATTATACTTCATATGTGTTATGTAGGGTCGAGCCCTAACTCTTTTCAGTCTCTGTTTGGGCTGTAACTGGCTCACATATGTGCATAAACCGGAAATGGGCACAACAGTCCCTATATCCTTTTTCAGTAGACTTCTTAATCGCATGTGAGGGCTCGAACCTGAACTCCGAAGCAAAGCAGAAAAGCCATGCTTATTGTTGCCATCCGAAAAGGTCTCTCAACGCTACGCGACAATAAATTTTGCAGAAACAGCAGAAGGGATTTAACTTTGGGCGGATCTAACGTTTTTTTGCTTCCACTAGACCCCTGCTTAATTTACTGCGGATATTAGTCCTGCATGCACCGTTTGTAAGCTTTTTGATTCATTTTAAACCGTTCTCAGTTCTATTGAACAGGGATTGAAGTAGCTCCTTTGTATGGTACTTTTTAACAATTCTGTTTTCCCTTCGAGTTTGTCTCGACTGTGTTGGGCAAATTTACTCCAACACACCACTTTCAAGAAAAACCTCTGCCCTTCGCTTATTTGCATTTTAAGACGTATAACGTAACCTGTCGTGGCAAAATAATGGAAGCGTAAAATGTGACTCTTCTACCTTAGTTCCGCCTAACAACTACCTCTTTTTCATCGAACCTCAATAGTCACACCCAAATCTACATGCATTTTCCTATCACTACCCATCCGTATTCAACTCTACCTCCTCAGCTGTGATGCTGCGTAGAGCCTTACGATTTTTGCCGATGAGACACAAAAGCACAGTAAAGAGCACCCGAGGCATAAATAACCCTTTGAATGGCCTAAATAGAATTGCACTACTCAAATATAAATACAATCAAGCCTTTTATATTCAAATTTTTCCCATTCCACTTTGAGAATAGTAATACAATATTTGTGTGCGCATAAGGATGCGGTTTATCAGTTAAAAATGCTTTTACGCATGTATATAGTAAAATGTATGCTATTTCTTTCGTACACGCAAGGTTTAATAAGCAATTTGTCCGCAAGATGTAATAATTTATGAAGTCTTTACATAACACCGATACGCAGCTTGCTTTTATTGTTTTTTTTTTCAAAACGCCCGTCCGCTAGGCCCAGAAATAACTTTATAGAAGGGCGTGTGTCCAATAATTTTAGAGCAGTGGATTATAATAATAGATTGAGTTTGCGAGAAATAATTGCTAAAGGGTGCTGTCCATTCATTGATGATGGGCACTTTCTGAAGTGAGGGGCTGCCAATGAACGTAAGACGCAAGAGGAAGAAAACTTGGGAATTTCTCCCCTTCTTAATTTATTAATCACGGGCGCTGAGGCGCTGTTGATATGCCACTCTTATAATCTAAAAGGCGCCTAGCGTGGTTTAAGTTTACTGCGGACAATGGAATGATAATTTGACACTTCATTGCTGCATTGCTGCTGTACGTCAAGAACTCCTATAAGGCTCGTGCCGTTAAAGCTACTACGTCGGATATCTTTGAATGATTACTATGCCTTATGCCATCTGTTGTTTCGTTTCGGACCACCACTTACCCGAGATCCACTAACTAACCGTCATTTTTTGGTTATTACTGGACTTCAAGCTCATCACTGATTGAAACATATTTGTTGTTTACGCACTAAATTAACGCTGCTGAGAACTCTCTCAGCTGTTCACCGAGCGTTTCCTTGTCAAAATTGTCAACCCCACCTCATCTTTGGGGTGCAAAGTACACTATACACCCGTAGGCAGTTCAATTACTATTAAGCGGTTATCCCGCAGTGGCTGATAGGCTTCGACCAAAATAATCATATCCAATTTTGGTCTGCGCCCACAGACCCTACAATATAATGATTTACTCAACATTGCAGATTAATTTCTGAGGAAATTAAAAATTATCCACCTGATCTTGTTATTAGGCCGTGTTCCAGGCGACAGCCTGTTCACCACCTCCAACTTCCACAAGTTCTCCCACGCCTGAGAAAGAACAAGATCAACCAGAAGAGACGGAGACACAGCAGCCGGCCCCAAATCGAACAGTCGATGAGCCTGCGAGTGCGGACAGACTCTCTGAGCCACGAGCATCGCCCTCGCCTACCCGTCTCTCCTACCCGCCCTCAGACTTCTTCCTTCTTCACGGTTCCTTGCGAGACCAATCGTCTTCTGTTCCGCGTCGAAGCTACTCACGTAGTCCTCGACACGAGTATCAATTGAAACCCTTCCTTTCTCGATATTCTGACCACTCGCTTTCTCCAACTGGACTCAATACTCTGAACCCTAGTAGTGGTGGCAGCCACGTCTCCTTCTCCCCGGTTCGTTGGGCCCGCCCCTCCTCACGGACCTGGGATCGGTCTGCGCTCTACGCTCTTGAAGTCACTGACTTACCCACTTATTCACCCTCACTCTACTCGAGACCGCAATGTGGAGTTTGCAGCACGTATTGCATAGGTAACGTCCTGACCGTTCTTAACTCTTGGCGCATTCTTGTTTTTGGAAATACTTTCTTGAATTTACGGCCTGAAACAATATATGGAATGTGAGATTACTGCAAGTAGGTTTTAGGCTCGCTAGAAATCTCCGAAATGAAGTACTGTGACGTAGGACTCCCGGTTTTACTCAACGCCGTTTATCTCATCACTGAGTGTTGTGCATGGAAAGTACTATTTGGACGCATAGTGAAAGTGTCTATCGATGTTAACCGACTGTAAATAGGGGACAATTATCCCAAGTTTGTCACATGCTTCAGTCAATGCACAGATAGTTGTCAAGGTAATTATTCTAGCTAATTTTTCGTTTGTTAACTTATGAATTCTCATCTCAGGTGGTCGATCGAACCTGACGGCATTCTAACAGCAATTTTATTGCTTTCATGCTCCCAGTTACTACCAAAAGCACGAGCTTTGTATATTGCTTTGCTATGGGCTAAAAACAGTCATTTTTCTATATTTGTGGTCAAATTATCACAATTAAGGAAATGGTGTATTTTTTACTGCTACGATTGCCAGTCAGTCCCCTTTTACTTGCCGACATGATTGAAAACGCTTCCAGTGTGTTGTTAACGTTTGTGTAGACTAGCTCGTATCTGTGATTTAGAGTAATGGTGAGTCATTACAGCAGATCCTCTCAAAAATATCAATATCTTAACCTTTATAATCCCGAAAGAGCATTTTTCGACAAATGCCCACTTAATATAAATAACGAACCTTTTAAAACCGAGACATTTTGCTTGTTTGAATGCGGCCACTTTAAGACTACGCGCGCTAATTAGTTAAGCGGTGTTTTTAGGTTTCGCTCCCACAAACCAAATGTAAATTTCAAATTTAGATATCAAATAACTGAGTTGGTGTCTATTAAACGCAGGGCTAGTTTGTGTGCCTCTTTTTCTTGAGAGGTTACTTTTGTGCATTTTTGTGGCTTGAAGCGAAATGTACGTGTCCAACTCTGCGTCAAACGTTCTCAGCTATCACATTTTTTTGTTAAGCTCGTGCTTCAGAGGGGAATTCGGTACTACAGACCTAAGTATTTGAAAGTTGGTGGCCGTGTTGGCATGCCAAATTACACAGACGTTTTCGTTCATTTGAGTATGGCCCCCTTTTCGTCCATCCAACATAGTCGGTCCTGCAACCCCCACACTAACCTTGGTGGATGATTTTTGTATTTTTTCGCATGGCAACGCGTCCTTCGGTCTTAAAAACTAACTTTTATATGTTAATTTGATTTATTTGGTACTATTTTTCACCTTGGATCGTAGGCATCGAGTGTCTGCATCAGCTATGGTACCAATGAATGTTAAGGTTTACCGAGATTTTGCCTTTTATTTTATCAGTCTTTCGGATGGCTTGATTCATCATCTGACACATTCGATGATAATTTTGAATGTTAGTCTGCTTCAAATTCGCGAAGACACGTATATTCCCGAGGTTTCTTCTGTCTGTCAGTAAGAAAAAGGAGAATCAGGTTGAATTCAACACCACAGGAGATTTTTAGTCTAAAATATCGAATAGCGGTTCAGCTTTCCACCATCAGAGTTCAGTGAATTATGTGTATAACCAACTTTCAAAGGCCCTTGGTTGTGAATTATACTGTGAATATGCCCTGAGCGTCATTCTCCTAAACGGTTGCAGTTAGCAAGTATCCTCTCGCGTACAGCATTCGTCTTGACGTCGAGGTTTTCTTTCCCGTTCCCATTTTCTGCAGAACTAATTGGCAAGCCAGAATGCTTCGGAGCCTGCTTGAATTTCTTGTTGTTTTGTTCGCCTGCGGTGCCTTAGTACATTGTGAGTTTTCGAAAACAAGCCAAGGCGATGGGTTAGCCGCACATATGTGTGACTTGCACCAGGCGTGTGCTTTAAGTTACGCAAACCCCTGCGTTCAATCGCATCTCTAGTCACCCTAACCTGCACAGGCCAGTGGTATATGGTAGGGGAAATAGAGGACAGGACTTAACCAAGTTCGCTATAGCGCATACTTTCCTCGCTAAAACATACCCCATGCGCTGTATTTTGCTGTAGCTCGTTGATGATCATGACTTAAAGGCCACCAAATGCCAGCCTGGAGTCGCTGCTTCTGAATGTGGCCTCTATGGTAACATTCGCTGGAGTGGGATATGAGATCTTGAGCCTGGCCTGTGTGCTTATGGGAACTAGCGCTCGTGTGGCCCGGGTTAGATAATGGCTGGCTGACGATGGTTAATAAGCCAGAAATGGCCATTTAAGTATCCCTTGTCTTTGTCTGTAATGTAAGTTTGACTACATTACTAGCCGCTGTACGGCTGCTGGTGGGGCTCGAGAGTGAGCCCCAGGGCACAGTGGGACGAGGGAGTCCTGTAACCGATCGGCGAGTGCCTATTTCCCTTACTGAATAATGTGTTTGGAATTTTGCCTCTTCCCATGGAATGCGCTATTAAGCACATAAGTAACATCAACGGGGGCATTTATTTTGGTCAACAAACTTAATGATTGTTCGTTTATGGAGCATATCCCGCTATATATAAATTTTCTGAAGTTAATAAGTTAATTAAATCGTGCATTTTCAGGAAATCATGGCTTTTTCGCATTAAAGAGTGAAAAAATAACTCGGGTAATGCGCTGTTGCCTAGTTTCGTTATCTTACAGTCAAAATGAGGCAATTTTATGAGCGATTGCCTCTGTTATTTGTTTCGTTTTGTTGCAGAAATAATTTGGCGAAAAACGTTTTGGTGCCAGCGTTTTCATCTTGCGCTCTCTATTTCAGAAATAATATCGTCCCCTTTCGGTGTTCTTTGGCATCTTGTTGACAGTCATGGATTTTCAAGCGAAGTTCTTGCTGTTTTGTTTGGCTTCTTTGATAGCCCTTTTTATGCTGAACCAGTCCACATTGGAGTGTTTAGAATTGAATCTGCTTAAGCCGGACCATGGTTTTGCTGCATGTTCATTTCTGCCTTCACACCTGACATTTAGTTGGTAAGAACAATGTACATATTTACTCTCCCTACTCAAAGTCCAATGAACAAATTTTCCGGCCCGATTGACGACACTTATCACGCCTATCTAATTTCATCTCACTGCATTATGTGTATCTATGTAAACCTCGGTCGTTTTTCCCAACGCCTCTTTGGGTGAATTTATCTGTCGCTTGAATGCACGGACGTAGCTGATTGCAAACGAAGGTCTTGTGATCTCGCGGAGCCGTTCTGGCCTCATTAGTTTGTGTTTAGAGCGTTCATACTGCCAGTAGCGTGTACTGGCTTGACCCGGTGGAGTACAGTTTACTGCCTTCGCGACGGTTAACTCTGCTGGTTTGGGAAGAGCTCACCGCCTGAATTTTTCGCTTCACTGCACGCTCCTCGTCCATCAATTACTGGCGTGGCTATTCTGCGGTCACCCGTCTCGACTACCTCAAAGGAAGCTATAAATTTCTAGGTTTTTATTGTCGTCTCGTATCCTGTTGACTATGCGGACGTTGACACATTTAATGCTTCCACAGTGGCTGTTATTATCTAGATGAAAGATATAGGATATACCGACCACTCCACTGGAATATCTTTAAAAACTGGGAGGTGAACTGAAATAGATTTTTAAGAATAATAATTCCGTTAAGTTTGAATACAACGAGAGAAAGAGAGTAGAGCTGATTCAATGACCGCTGTTTCACTATTTATCATGCAGTAGAATTGGCTGACGTTCCTGCGCAGTCTATGACACAACTTGGAAAGCTAGTATTTGTAGAAGGCAGAAAACCTCTTCATTAGTTGTGTAATAATTCATAGGAGTCCTGGTAACTGCTAAAAATTTTAGTTTTGAAGTCTACAGTGCTTATTCCTTTCACGTAATATTAGTCATTCCATTTGCAGATCGAGAAAGGCTCTCGACCGCTGCCTGATGTCACTAGGTCGAGCGGAATGGCCACATTCCGTTCTAAAGTCAGACAAAACTATCTTCGCGTCCCGCATACAATTGTTAGAATTCTACTTCGAAAGTGTGTGAGTCTCTGGCTAAATTGGTGGAAGACAAAATTAAATGTCAACTGGACTTAGGCACAAAAACGAGACATCATTGGCCTGAGGTTGGTGTATGACTTACTGAAAATGAGAGAAACATTAAACATCCATCCTGGAGTGCACTGCTTCTGCCGGCAGAAATTTTCTTGCAATTGCATTATAAAATTCACATTATTTAAATAGCACTCAGGTAAAACGCGTCAAGTTCCGAGCATCTATGGCGATCAACTCGTTTTTAGTCCTCCATTGTAATGCGCTCAACTTAGTGACCCAGCTAGCTGACCGTTATTAATTTGGATTAAATCCACGCATTTTTTCTCCTATTTTTGGCTATCATCCTTATTGATTGAATGAGTTGTCCTCTGTCGCTCAATTGCTGGCCAGTTATTGACCGTTTCGTGCCAGAAAGCGATGACGGCAGCCGTGATAACCATGTTTTCTCGATACTTTATACTTCAACATGACCTCTATTTTGCCGGATGCCTTAGTTCGTTCGTGAACCCGCCGTAGAACGTAAAACATTTTTTGCTTCTTCTGAATATTTCAGAAGAAGCAAATTGACTCTTTAAATGATCTTTATGTTAAACCCTTCTAAGAATTATGCTGCCAGGTAATTGCTGTTGATGGAATTGTGCTCAGAAACCCGATCGATGGCACTAATGCGCGAATGCCACGTGGTGGTAATCAAAGCGGAGCTCGCAATTGCTGGATACTGACCCAAAGTGTCCTGCCTGGCCACCAGTTTGACTTTGTCGGGTCTGCAATCAAAGGCCGCGGGCATGTCCACGCAGCAAGACAAATGCGCGAAACGTGACTGTCAGTTGCCTGTTCGATCAACCAGTATACTCAGCCCCCCGAAGCATATGTGGCTTTTCGAACACTCCTTACAGTCGCATCTCATTGGGCATTCAACTCTTTCAACCACAAACTACGCCATTAGATCCGGCGACCATCTTCGGCCCGCATTGACCGCAGACAGAAAACGGTATAGCCTCACAGAACTGAACGGATGCAACACAGCAGCAGCTACTGGGCTCCAGCCCACCTCCAACCATGTTGACATTGTCTAGCCATCGGAGCCTGATGGGTGAGGGAGGAGAGAGAGAGAGAGAGAGTGCAGTAGATTCTGTGCGAGTCCACTCACGCACAGGCCACGGGTGCTGCGCACATGGCGGATGTCGTCATTCACGACCGTCGAACCATCACTGCGCTGCACGCCGCATCAGTTTCATCTCTTTCGACTTAGCTAAGACCCCCTTGGAAAGGTAAAGTTTACTGCGGTCTCTTCGATTCGGATCGGTCGTTCTATAATCAGCCGAATATGTTCTTACCACGACGATGCATTAGCAGTCATGGCATTGAAGGTACCCAACCAACAGATTATCTCGATCCACCTGGAAACTGATGGTTACACTGTAACAACCTTTTTAAGGTTGCCTTCGTGTCATGCACATGTACCTGGGATCTGAAACGTCACGTTTGCTACTTGGTTAGTTTAGAGTTTTGTAAAGACGATGGATGGTATGTGTAGAGGGATTACTCATATTTTTGGTCATTGCGCCAGCGCCCGTTTCCAGAAGTCTTTTACTCAGTTTTGTCATTGGAATTCGGTCTTCTCAGAAAAAGACATTAAGCTAATACCTTGCGAGGCTCCCGCAATATGAAAACTTCACATGCAGGTTACTTTTCTGATGTCGGGCTAGTATCATTGACGTTTTCGATAAGACAACTGTATTCATTCTACGGTAGGATGCTTTATATAGCCGCCTAAACAGGACACGGTAATAGGAGCAGCCTATGATGCATGTGGCTTTGCGGTAACTTCCAAGAAAATTATGTTGAGGATTAAAGCGAGGGTTAGAGTTAGGTTTAAATTTGAGGCTAAGGTCTCAATTTGGGTTAGGGTCAGGATTATGTTAAGGTTTAAGTTTGAAGTTGGTGTTAGCTGTAGGGTTTTGGTTTGGGATAAGGCTAGGGTTCAGATTAGAATCACAGTTAAACTTTATTTTACAGTTAAGGCATGGGTATAATTACCCTCACCTATTTTCAGCGGGTGGAGCGGGTCCTATTCCAATGTTTAGGCGGTCATGCAACGCATCCCTACCCAACCTAAGGTAGTATTATTTTTTATCTACGCAGTCTTGTATAGTCTGTGATGCACTTATTGGTTCTGTTAGCAACAATAGTTACTTCAAACGGGCAAAGAAGCACTTGATATTCTATTTGGCTTCAAGTAAACTTTTCATTTTTGACGAGCTTGCTTACTTATTTTCTCTGCATGTACCTTCCTTGTGCAGTCATTGGGATGATATTCGTGGGCCGAAAACTCACGAAGGTTCCTCGCATCGTTTTCGGCACATTAGCTCATCCAGGTCGCCAACCTTTCATTATGGCACTCACCATCATCACCATGACGACCCATTCTGAGGGGCAAACTGCAGCTTAAAATGCCTTACCAGGACATACCTGCCAATGACAATGACTTTTTCATCGTATTAATTGCTCCTGTCTATCTTATATTTTTGAAGCTATCTAGGTTCCACTACAGTGGCCTTATACTGTGATGTTATTGATTTTTCACTGTAGATGCAACATTTCCCGAATGCTAAAGATATATATACATAATGATGACATATCAGTTCCTTTTTCCATCTCTTCTCTTTTATGTTTTCTCACCCATCCAATAAGGTAAAGGTAATTAAATCGAAGTAACTATAATCGAATCTTACGCAACAGGAGGGGTCAAGTTCTCAACGTAATATCCGCGAAAACCATTGTAAATTCGGACTCCATAGTTTGCAGTCTTTCAGATATTAAATGCTGAGTCTATGGTAAAGTGTCATTTTCTACTGAATTTCAGTGAGCGTAACACGAATTTCTGCCTTAGAGCCTCACGTATTCTTCCGATGTCGTATTTACAGAGAAGGCATTTTTGACGTGAAAATTGTTGGTTGATGTACTGTTGAAGATATCGATAGTCCTTAATATGCTATCAGATCACATTATGGACATTTGTAGGTCTTTCTGGAGGAGGCTGTGCTGTCATGTAAAATGTCTTCTGAGAGTATACAGGAAATTTTCCTACTCGTGAAAGTTAATGAGTTTCACACGAAAGTCCCTGTTACGCAGAATCAGCCATGCTGCGTCCCCGAAAGTCTTACAGCAGTAAAGTAACGACCGTTCTTAAAAAGATGACATAGTTTCGTTCATAAATTAATATGTAGCACCATAAAATAGCCAATTTTCTCTAAAAACACCAATTTTAGATAATTGCTATATTACAAGTCACTCGAATGAGGCTAAACTGTAAAGGTGCACAATGACAGGTGCATATGAAAAAGAAAAAAAGGGAAAAATAAGACATACAAAAGATCCTTAAATTGATTCTTTTATATTTAAAAAATTGAGTTTGTCATGCATGGAGATGCCGTTGCTTAGCATAAAATCAAGTTTTTATTGCGTGCAAAGACTTCTTTGTCTCGTACCACTTTTTTGATGATTGATAAAAACGCTTACAGTAGGATAAGGTTCTGGAGGCCAACCTACAATTTATTACTGCGTTTTATAGCACAAAACATCAAAGTTTCGAAACAGAATTGGTAAAACTGCATTTGCGTTTTTTAGAAAACAGTTTGATCACTTATACCTATATTTAGTTGATATTAATGAATGCAAAACCAATTTTTCCTCATAAGTGATTTATTCAAAACCTTTCCTGCTCATTAATTTGCGTCCAAACAAAACACAATCAAACAACAGACTTTGGCCTGTGGATTTCAATTGCGTAGGAAATTATTTGGTATAACAGGAAAAATTGGATGTCACACGATTCTGGTCTGTTTTCCTTTCATAAAATAAAGCTTAGATAAACTCTTCTTTATGAAACAGATTTCTGAGCCACAAGCCAATTCAATTAAACAAAAATAACAACTCTAATTTGATTGCATAATTCCACCTCAAATTTAGTTCTCGATATTTTACTTGTTAGGCCGTCTGCGTCATATTGCGTGTATTTGGTATGTTAAAATTTCCACGTTTTAACATTAAGCTTCTTTCGTATGCCCTCGTCTACCTAGTTACTGCTCACCATTTGATCATCGGTGAACTGACACCAGATTACGCGAGTGCTTTCAGTATCAGGATAGTTGTACGAGCGAGATTTGGGCTGTTTGTGTGAGTGTGTGTGTTCTGGGGTGTAGGCGGTACTAGTTAGGGGTAGCAACACACAGATAGCATTTGGTCGCTCCATTTGTCTCGTACAGGTAGTGAATGCGCCTAAGGCCGCCTCTAACTGGTACCCAACCCTCACCTGTGGCTCCTCGAAGTTGGGTTCTTCCCAGCGGCCACACCCCGGGCAACCGTCACGACCGGCGGGCTAAACCAGGTGAGGGTCTCCAGTGTTGTGTGTGTCTTCACACCCGGTACGTCTGCTCCCTTCCCCCTGTTCTCGCCCTCTCCCGTCCTCCCTGCCTTTCCTCCTCTTATTTTCCCACCCAACTCCCCTCATACTTCTCATCCACCCCCTCCTCTCTCCTCATCTTCTTACTCTTGCTTCTACCCCTCCTCTTCTCCCTCTATCCTCACCCTTCCCTCCTCACCCACTGTCGAAAAGTCCTACGGCGAGGGCGACATGCAATCACGTAGGCGGCCCAGGCGCATCGGTCGTTCTCTCACTAACCCAAATCGTGACCCATAGTGGAGTTCGGTTGCCGCCTGGGTGACTAAGCAGCCCTATTAAGGGATAGCACTGCTTACCACCTCGCAGGGGAGGGGGCTAGAAAGGGTGTCCTAACCAAATGCTGGGTCTCACGACAACTGCAGCAGACCGTGGCTAGCAGACCGCAATTTCATGCGGTCGAAAAACTCTAAATAATATCAACAACAACTCCTCTCCCAATCCCCCAAACCGTACCCTTCGGGGTACCCTCTGGGCTGCTCGGGTGAGTGCGCTCACACTAGCAGCCTGGAATGTTCGTTCCCTTTGAGACAGTCGGAGGAGCAACCAGCCGGAACGGAGGACGGCGCTAGTGGCTCGGGAACTGGCGCGCTACAAGGTTGACATTGCTGCTCTCAGCGAGACCCGATTCTCTAAACAGGGTTAGCTGGAGGAGGTGGGTGCCGGCTACACCTTCTTCTGGAGTGGTCGACCAAAGGCAGAGCGACGCGATGCTGGTGTCGCCTTTGCCATTCGGAACGGTATCGTGGGACGTCTGCCCTGTCTACCGCAGGGTATCAATGATCGCCTTATGAGCCTCCGCCTACCTCTTCGGGGAGACAAGTTCGCCACCATCATCAGTGCCTACGCTCCCCCCAATGACGAGCTCTGATGCGGCGAGAGACAAATTCTACGAGGATTTACGCTCCTTCTTGGCGACTGTGCCGAAGGCGGATAAGTTAATTGTCCTTGGTGACTTTAACGCCCGCGTCGGCACAGACCGTGCCTCGTGGAGAGGAGTGCTGGGTCCCCATGGTCTCACTGGCTTCAATGACAACGGTCTTCTTCTCCTACGAACCTGCGCTGAACACCCCCGGTCGAGACACTGGCAGCTGCTGGACTATGTTCTCGTCAGAAGGCGAGATCGACAGGACGTGCTGGTGACAAAGGCGGTCCCCGGTGCCGGTGGACGGATGGATCACCACCGCGTCATCTCCAAGATGAGGCTTCGTCTGCAACCACGCAGAAGACCCCAAGGTAAGCGACAACAAGGTAAGTTGAATACTGTTTTTTGAATGTGCCTGCTCACCATTACATTTCAGCAACGAACTGGCCAACCGTCTAGCCAACCTTCCAGTCGCCGACGCGGACATCTCCGTAGAGAACCGCTGGTGTCAGCTGAGAGACACCGTCTACTCCACTGCCCTGGATGTCCTCGGCTGCGCACGTCGTCAGCACCAAGACTGGTTCGATGACAACGATGCAGCTATCAACGCTCTGCTCGTCGAGAATAACCAGTTACACAAAGCCTACATCGATCGCCCCACCGCTGCAAACAAGACAGCCTTCTACCGAAGTCACCGCCTTGTACAGCAACGGCTGCGGGAGATGCAGGATGCCTGGATGACGCGCAAAGCCGAGGAAATCCAAGGGTACGTGGACCGAAACGAATGGAAAGAACTTCTTCACCGCCACCAAGGCTGTCTACGGACCTCCCGTCAAAGGCGCAGCCCCTCTTTTCAGTGCTGATGGCAGGACACTGCTCACTGAGAAGACGCAAATCCTGACGCGATGAGCAGAACACTTTCAAAGCGTTCTCAACCAGCCCTCCACCATCTCCGACGCCGCCATCGATCGCCTGCCTGCAGTGGAACTCAACGTCGACCTCGATCTCCCGCCCTCTCTCCAAGATACCATCAGAGCAGTGCAGCAACTCTCCAGTGGGAAAGCACCTGGCTCGGACACGATCCCTACTGAGATTTACAAAGCGTGGTGGACCCCAGCTAATGAATCGACTCACAGTGCTCTTCCAGGAGATGTGGCACCAAGGACAAGTCCCTCAGGATTTCAAAGACGCCACAACTGTCCACCTCTACAAGAAGAAAGTAAACCGCCAACTTTGCGACAACCACCGAGGAATTTCGCTACTGAACATCGCTGGAATTATCTTCACCCGCATTCTCCTCAACCGCTTGAACGCTCACCTGGAGCAAGGACTGCTCCCGGAAAGCCACTGCGGCTTCCGACGACACAGAGGAACAATCGACATGATCTTCGCTGCTCTCCGGCTGCAAGAGAAGTGCCAAGAGATGCGGACTCATCTCTACACTACCTTTGTGGATCTGACGAAAACCTTTGACACGGTGAATCGCGACGGGCTGTGGAAAATCATGCAGAAATTTGGCTGTCTTGTATGTTTCACGCATATGGTACGTCAGCTTCACGACGGGATGATGGCGCGCGTTGCTGACAATGGAACAGTATCTGAAGCATTCGCAGTGACCAACGGAGCGAAGCAGGGCTGCGTCCTTGCGCCTATCCTCGTCAGCTTCATGTTCTCTGCCATGTTAGTGGATGCCTACAGTGACGAACGCCCCGAGATCCGCATCGCCTACCGGATGGACGGCCGACTCCTCAACCAACGACGAATGCACTTCCGCTCGCGTGCCTCCACAGCGACTATCCACGAACTTCTATTCGCTGACGACTGCGCACTCAATACAACGACAGAAGAGGAAATGCAAAGGAGCATGGACCTCTTCGTTGCCGCCTGTGACAACTTCAGACTTCGCATCAACATTGAGAAAACGGTTGTGATGCATCAACCGTCGCCCAACACTCTCTACATGGCAGCTCACATCAATGTCAATGGCGCCCAACTTAAATCTGTATATACCTTCACGTACCTAGGCAGCAATCTCTCACGCAGCACCGAAATCTACGATGAGATCGGCCATCGGATCGATTAAGCAAGCCAAGCCTTTGGATGCATGCAAAATGTGGTCTGGAATCGACATGGTCTCAACCTCAGCACCAAACTCAAGATGTACAAAGCTTTCATATTACCAACGCTGCTGTATGGAGTGGAGATGTGGACGATCTACCAAAAGCAGACGTGGAAGCTCAACCAATTCCACCTCCGCTGCCTCCGCAGAATACTAAAGCTGAGATGGCAAGACAGGATTCCAGACACGGAAGTGCTAGAACGAACAGGCATTCTCAGTATTTACGCTCAGTTGAAACAACTGAAACTGCGCTGGAGCGGTCACCTTGTGCGGATGGACTACGAAAGGCTACCCAAACGACTCTTCTATGTAAATGTCGCCATGGGTTCTCGTCGAAGAGGGGGTCAAGTATGACGCTACAAAGACACTCTGAAGACCTTCTTGAAGCAATTTCAGATCAACCCGGAGTCCTGGGAGGACCTTGCCCGGAATCGATTGGCTTGGAGGAGAACAGTGAAGACAGGGGCAGCAATCTACGAAGCCAACAGGATCGCCGCTGCCAAGACCAAAAGAGCGCACGAAAGTCACCAGCGCCTCGGACCAACATCGCCAATGCCCAGGCCCTTCCAACATGCCCCCGCTGTCACCGCACCTTCCGCGCGCGAAATCGGCCTAGTCGGAAATCTTCGGACGCAATGCACCAACAATCCGAAAATTCAAAATTCTACGTCAACTTCTGCCAACCTTCTCACCTATGGCATCAATGCCATTAGTCCCACCATCATCACATCACAATGCTCAGCACGTGCTACCCCCACCACCGCCGCCACCTCCACTACCACCATCAGCGATGGGGACTCTCTCCTAAACTGTCCTCATTGCGACCGTACATTCACCTCACGCATCGGCCTGGTCGGTCACTTGCGAATCCATCGTACAGAGACTGGTAAACCAGTCTCTGGAGCACCAACACACAGCAGAAATCGTCGCATCTACTGCCCTTATTTTTCCCTCGCGCATTCACTCATCGCATGGGCCTATTCAGTCACATGTGCATCCATGAGAGCGGAATTCACCACAATGCTGACAACAACGATACACCATGCACACCGTCCGCTCCTGCCATTCTTACCGCCACTGCCACCCCCACTACCATGAATGACATCCCCCCAGCCTCTACCAATTTCTCCTGCCCACACTGCACCCGCAACTTCAACTGACACATTGGCCTGGTCGGTCACCTGCGAATCCATCGCACGGAGGCTGGTGAACCAGTGCCTGGGGCTCCGACATACAATCGCCGCACCCGCCTCCACTGCACTCACTACTCCCGCATATTTCGACACCGCATGGGCCTCTAAGGACAAATGCGCCTCCAGGACAACCTGCTGTACACCACCGTAGGCTAATCCATATCAGCGCACACTTCCTACACCAATACGTAGACAACACCCTCATCATCATCACGTACCGGAGAATATCAGTGTCCTAGAAATCCGTGGCTTGGAAGGCTACCAATCTGACGCTTACACCAGACCACGCCAACGGCCGAGTGTATGTGCTGTGTGTGTCGAGTGGCTGACCAGTGGACTGGGAGTCAGACGGTGATGGCTCCTCCATATCCCCTGATTTAGTGAATCCTAGTGTGTGCGTTATGGAGGCCAGTTCGCGAAGACAGGTACGCCGATCCGTCAGCCAATGTGCCCGCTCCCACATCAGCCAACTGAACGACTTGGACGGTGGTCTGATTGTGGGGGTAGGGGACAGAGTGAGGTCAACGGCTCAGCGCACTTTCCTCACTATAAACAATCTGGCGAGCTTGAAACTATCACGGTGCGCTAAAAGTCGGGGCTTGGAAGATTGCCAACTGACGGGATAACTCGGACCGCATGGTCAGCCCAATGTGTGTTTTGTGTGGAGTGGCTCACTGGCGGACTGAGAGTCAGGCTGCAATGGCTCCTTCTTAATGTGGCCTTTATGGAACACCTTCTCTGTGGGATCCGAGTCAGGTGTGGTTGTACACCCAGGGGTGGCTCCGGCCGCACCAGCCACCTGCGCCCTCTCCCATCTCTGGTCTTCTTGACTCTATCATGACACCGGGCTCAGGTGGGGGAGGAGGAGAGATTGCGGTAGATGCAGCGCAAGGCTACTATCACTTTAAACTAAAGCATGCACAAGTCACCGTCCCTGCACCTCCCTTCCATAGTGCATACGGTTGATATCGTCGGACTAGGACGGTCGAACTGTCGTGTGTGTGTGTGTTCTGGGGGTGAAGGGGTACTAGTTAGGGGTCGCACCACACAGATAGCATTTGGTCGCTCCATTTGTTTCGTACAGGTGGTGAATACTCCTGTAGCCGCCTCTAACTGGTACCCAACTGTCACCTGTGGTTCCTCGAAGTTGGGTACTTCCCAGCGGCCACCCCCGGGCAACCGTCATGACCGGCGGGCTAAACCAGGTGAGGGTCTCCGGTGTTGTGTGTGCCTCCACACCCGGTATGACTGACTCCCGAACTTCCCATCTTCCCCCTCTCAAAAAGTTCTACGGTGGGAGCGGCAGTAATCCCGTATGCGGCCCAGACTAACTCGGTCGTTCTCTCACTAAAACAAAACCGTGACCCCCGTGACTGCTGGTTATCACGTCTTCTGCAGCCGGCCGCGGTTCGCAGATCGCAAAATACGCGGTCGTAAAACTCAAACAAACACAAATACCCCCCGTCTTAATCCCGCTCGCCATACCCTCCAGGTTGCTTGAGTGAATCCACTCACACAAGGACAAATGCACCTCCACGAAAACCTGCTGCACACCACCGTAGGCTAATCCATATCAGCACACACCTCCTACACCAATACGTAGACAACACCCTCATCATCATCACGTACCGGAGAATATCAGGGTATCCTAGAAACCGTGGCTTGGAAGGCTGCCAATCTGACGCTTACACCAGACCACGCCGACGGCTCAGTGTATGTGCTGTGTGTGTCGAGTGGCTGACCAGTGGGCTGGGAGTCAGACGGTGATGGCTCCTCCTTATCCCCTGATTTAGTGAATCCTGGTGTATGCGTTATGGAAGCCAGTTCATGTTGTGGGGCACGAAAACAGGTACGCAGATCCGTCAGCCAATGTGCCCACTCCATCGTCAGACGATTGACTGTTTCGGACGGTGGTTTGATTGTGGTGGTGGTGGAGAGAGTGGGGTCAACAGATCAGCACATTTTCCTCCCTATATACAATCTGAAGTGCTTGAAACTACCACGGTGCACTGAAAGCCGTGGTTTGGAATGCTGCCAACTGACGGAAATACTCGGTTAGGCCAATGTGTGTTTTTTGTGTAGTGGCTAACTGGTGGACTGAGAGTCAGGCTCTAATGGCTTCTTCTTAATGTGGCCTTTATGGCACTCCCAATCTGTGGGATCCAAGCCAGGTGTGGTGGTACGCCCAGGGGCGGCTACGGCCGCGCCAGCCACCTGCGCCTTTTCCCATCTCCGGTCTTCTAGACTTTGCCATGACACCGGGTTCAGGTGGGGGAGGAGGAGAGATTGCGCTAGATGGAGCGCAAGTCTACTATCACTTTAAACTAAATCACGTGCAGGTCACTGTCCCTGCCACACTCTTCCATGGAGCATACTGTTGACATCGTCGAACTAGGACGGTCAAACTGTCGTATATATATATCGGGGGAATAATTTCTGAAATTATTAAGTGCAGTTCATGGAGTCAGGTGCTTCGGACATGACTTTTTAGGGTCAGACCCGAAATTTCAATGAAACATTTGGGTCGAAGACAATCAACCACTGTGGAATAACCACGTAATGCCCATTCTAAAAACAAGTAGTACTACAAGTAGTATGAATCTTATATGGCAAAGACGTTATACCGTACTTCCAACATAGGTACTAGCTAAAAGCCCAGACACGTGTTTCGCCGATGTTTCTGCTGCTGCGTGACACAGCAACGAGGGGTTCGGTTCCTCAGTGGGTCCCCCAGCGTTCTCTGTGCGATTTCTGGTATATGGACTCCAGAGAATAATCGGGGGAATAATTTCTGAAATTATTAAGTGCAGGACATGGAGTCAGGTGATTCGGACTGAGGAGCCGAACCCCTCGTTGATATGTCACACAGCAGCAGAAACATCGGCGAAACACGTGTCTGGGCTTTTAGCTAGTACCTATGTCGGAAGTACGGTATAACGTCTTTGCCATATAAGATTCATACTACTTGTAGTGCTACTTGTTTGTAGAATGGGCATTACGTGGTTATTCCACAATGGTTGATTAAGATCGGGTATGACTGGCTGATGACGGCTAATAAGCCAGAAATGGCCATTCCGGTCTCCCTTGTCTTTGTCGGTTCCATTCTATCATATGCTTCACGTCGCTATGCGACCGCCTGCGAGGGCTCTAGTCTGAGCTCAGGGC
>WEDG01006752.1:0-137616 GCA_017591395.1 Schistocephalus solidus | reverse complement strand
TGCACTTTTGACAATCTTTGCGAAATTATACGTAATAATTGGCTAATAAGTCTATTGCTGTCTTAATAAACATAAAATAATTTTCTACGGCATAAATTAGAGCAGAAAGACATAAAACACATTAAATAAACGCAGAATTATGTACCACTGTATCACAAGCGTCCACTTGATGGGAAGACTGCAGCCGTTACCACAGACAAATAAAGAGACAAGCGGTGTCTAATTGTTCACTTAAACAGAGTATCCAAATCAATTGATATAGAGATATTACTAACACCCTATATATGAGGCAACCTGGGGTTTTCTGGACAAATTAATATTTATCTAGATAAACACGGAATAGTTTTATGTAACAGTGGTGACTTCAACAATTAAAATGTTTCTCAAAATAGGCATGGTACTGATTGCGTATTGCCTCGTCTGACCATACCCACTTATTGGCGCCATGTCTTGGCAGGATCCCTATTTGTCACACAAATCGAAAGAATGAGCAATAATGTCAAAGAACTTTGACTCGTTACAATGTTGGGGACACTCCTTTGGCCTCTTTCGAGATTCGTTTGCGATTGGATTGCCCGCACTCTCCAAACTGTATGTTTTATCTTATTGCGACCCCATAAATATTAAGTTCAGTTCACTTTGTATGATTTTTATTTAGATGGGCTACTTTGAGAACCGTATGCGTTAACAGCAGCGGAAATAGTTTCAAAATTTGGAAAATTTGAGTCAAAATGTACTTAAAAGGTATTGTAACTTGCACATACACGCAATGGCTTACTTGACCGGAGTATCGTCTGACACATGAATAATGGAGCACCGAAAAAGTAAAGGAAGATCAGAATGACCATGATCCGTGAGCGCCACTCTAGCACTAAACCTACCTATCTGATAACAAGTGCTCAGCGAAATTAAGAAGATAAATTATCGGCAACTACAATTCGGAAAGGGAAACAAAACTATGTGCACATGCAGATAATCAACCAATCGAGTTTACCAGGTGGGTCATAAGGACTTCATTGAACTGAAGTTTGAAACTGGATTCGTATTTCTTGCCCTTCGAGCTAATAAGGTTTGAGTCTTTACCTCATAGTAGAAGACACGTGGTTTTGAAAAACTGACGTGCAAACTGCATATTTAACAACCTTCGGAAATATCTTTTTTGGATTGAGACGAATTCTTGGCTTTTTACCACATTAGGGAACGAAGGATTTAACAGCGCTCTGGAGGATACCCCAACGAACAACACACGTTTTGGCATTCACTCGCTCCTAAAACTAACATCGAAGCATCTTGACTCTGTTCGCAGCAGTGGTAGGACTCGTTAAAAAGGCTAAGTCGCTTTGTTTCTAAAAGTTTTAACGGTTAAAGTAATTGTGCAAAAACACATCTCTTCACGATACAATTCACGCATTGGAATCGGTTACTGTGCCGGCTTACAACTTTATGCAGTCTCATATGGTCACATGAAGCATGGTTACCGTAAGCGGGTATGGTCCAACACTGCAAGAGGAAATCTAGGTTAGTCTTTGGTTGGATTTGAATCCCAGCCGTCACGTCTGAAAGGCAAGCGGCATAACCACTCAACCACCGTATGACATCCTGAGCACCAAGCCGCTAATATATACTGTAAGGGGCATGCACCTTTTAAATTTTGTTAACCGCTCACTATTTTCTTTGATCAAGTTCTTTTAGAAATATTACAATTGTTTTCAGTAACACGTAGCAAAACTCAGGCAAGCAGTCACGGAGAAAGTTGCAATCTTCCGCTAACTGCTTCAGGATTGAACGTTAACGAAGTAACTCTGCCTTCACACGTACACTGCGATGAAGGTCTTGATTTTGCTTCGCGAGTAAGACGTTTAAATGGAAGACTCAACTTTCTCTCAACAATAATAACAGCGCTCATAAAGCACAAGCTTACGTAACCAGATGCCGAGCATACAAAGGGCACCGAGAAGGCTTAATTTTGGTCTACACATACTTGACAGAAAGTAACAACATCAACGAACACAACTACGTGCGGAACCCCTAAGAGACAAATAACGAATTCCTTCCAACAAACGCCAGATTCATCAGGAGTACAGTATAAAGGCTGGCAGACTCAGGCTAGTGCATAAAAACTATACAACTCAGCCTCTTTCACAAAACCAGACCCTAACAAGGTCACATGCAAGCATATACAGCAGCAGAAGGTGGCTGTCAATCGGCCTGCTGAAGGCCGACGTAAGTTATTAGTTTTATCGGACGACAGTGATATGAGCACACAATGTGAACGAAAAACAAGCCAACGAATCCAGGGGAGACTTCTTACGAACCGGAGGCTGAACTGAGAAACACGAAACGCGGTAAGTCAGGAGATAGCACAACCTCCTATCAAAAAGGGATGAAATGCAAATCCATATCTGGGACCAGTTTCCAGACGGGTGGACCTCGAACAGATGATTATCCAGACGTCTATTGAACTCATTCACAATGGGGACTGCACAGCACATGCCACTAAAGAGTTCCACTGACGAATAGCCCTCTGCAAGAATAAGGAGGCGCATTGCTGGAGATTTCAATGACCTATAGTAAACTGGGTAAATCTGACAGTTGACGGTGCGCTAAATTCCTTCGGCCACAAGCTAATGGACCTGACTCTTGACCAACCTCTGGTTCAGAAGGTTAACATACCAACGAGTTTAAGAGAGAACCAGAGAGCAAACTTGTCTGGACTTAGTATTTACGAAGGACTTCTCTAACATTATGAAGTGTATTCTATTGCCCCCCTCAGTAAGAGTGACCATAGTACGCGTAATGTGAGATTACTCACTTTATTCTCAGCACCAGAATGGAACGGATTGCAAGCGAAATATATGGAAGGCTGATTTTAACGCTATGAATTAAAAACTGATTCCGTGAAATGGAACTTTTTGCTTGAAGGGAATTCCGAGGATGACTGGCGATCATTTAAGACAGTTTCACTCAATCTGATTAAACGCTTTTGTCCAGTGAAGGTGCAAAAAAGAGAAGTTGCCCACCTGGTTAACAAGAGAACTAGCCAGGCAGTTAAAGAAGAATAATAAAAAATGGAAGATATCCAGGGAAACAGGGTCAGCAGAGCATCTCGTAGAATTTCGTCAGCAAATAAATGCTGTCAAAAAATGATTTGTCAGGCAAGAAAGAACTATGAATCAAGAATTATTCAACAGGCTGAATATAAACCAAAAATTTTATTCCATTATAGCAAAAGTTGATTAAAAAAACAAGGACCCAGTCACAGTACTTATGGGTGGCAATGGTGGAGAAATCGTTGAAAATTGCGATAAAGCCGGGCACTTGGGTTGGTTCTTTGCCTCAGTATTCACTAGAGAACCGGAACTTCAGCTTAACCACGACAACAGTGCTGTTATGGACGCCGGTCCAGTACTTGAAAATATACTCTTCCCAGAACCTCTCGTGCAACGAGAACTGTAAAATGTCAAAGAAGCCAAGTCATCTGGTCTGGGCGATTTACTGGCAAAGTTCTTGAAAGAACTGGTTGGCGAACTATCCAAGCAACTACCGCATTTATTCAATTCGCCATTTGAATTAGGGAAACTTCCATCCGAATGGAAGGCAGTAAATATATACTTAATATACAAGAGTGGGGCTCGATCTAATGTTAACAATGATCGGCCTGCCAGCCTAACTTCCATTTGCTGTAAAAAATGGAATCAATAATTAAGAAGCCGACCACGAATTTCCTTGAGGAAAACCGATTACTCTCAGAGCTTCAGCATGGCTTCCGATAGACTCGCTCCTGTCTTTTCAGTGTATTACTCTCAGCAGAGCAGTGGAATCGCGCATTGGACAAAGATGGTAGGGTTGACGTCAGCTACATTAATTTCAAGAAGGCATTTGACAGTGTCCCACACAAACGTCTCATCTACAAATTATCTAAAATTGGCATAAATGGAATGCTGTTGACATGGATCACAAACTTTCTTACAGGAAGATTGCAAACTGTGTGCGTCGATACCTTGAAATCAACACCTACTCCGGTTCTAAGTGATATCTCTCAGGGCTCCGTCTTAGGGCCGTTACTCTTCTTGGCTTACATCAACGACTGTGTCGACGACCTGGGTTGCAGCGCCATCATGTTTGCAGACGATGTTAAATTGTGGAGGGTTATCAGATCTAATTTCGATAGGCACGCACTTCAAGAGGATCTCAGCCGCCTTAGCAACTGGTCTGCTCGTTGGCTGTTACCTTTTAACGTTGGAAAGTGTGTGATCCTAAGACTATGTACCAGAAGGATCAGTGAGGAGGATGATTCCTACCAATACATTATCAATGGGCAGTCCCTTTCAGTTGTCGAGGTACAGAAGGACCTCGGTGTTCTAATAAACTCCTCACTTAAACCATCTTCACATTGTTTAAAGGCAGCTTAACACGTGACACAGAGCTTATTTGCCCTCAGACGTTGATTTATGCAAATTGATAAGAAACTCTTCCAAAAAACCTACGGGGCATTTGTTCGATCTCACTTGGAATATGCCGTCCAGGCCTGGCGTCCGTGGTTTAAGAAGGATTATCTACAGCTGGAACGAGTGAAGCCGAGGGCTATGAATATGGCCAAGAACCTTAGTCATCTGCCTCACGAAGCCAGACTGACTTAAATTGATTTTTTTCCTCTCAATTACAGGCAACTAAGCAGTGAACTCATCCAAACCTACCGGATTGTCAGAGGCAGCGAGTGTGCCCTAAAATTTGCTGACTTCTTCGAATTGGCTGGGACGGAACATCTGCAAGGTCATCCCTTTAAACTGCAGAGGAAGTTGGTCCACACGGACGTCCATCGGAACGCCTTTTCGCAGACTTTCGTTGGAGCATGGAGCGGACTTCCTGACGAGGTGGTCCTCTCAGAAACTGGGAACACATTTAAATGCAAACAAGAAACCCATTTGCTGAGAAACTATTGTACATATTATGAAGATTGTGTCAGCAGTGGCAGCTTGCGCCTGGCCCACACATATCGATGAGCCTACATTTTTATTTGTCAGATTTATTACTGTTAACGTTCATTCTATTCAAATTTTTGAATGTGAATAGGGAGCTCAAGGGCAAAAGCCTACTTCCTTAAAAAAGGTGACTTAAAGTGACTTATTAACTAGTGTGGTACGGTTTCTTTTTAAGCTGGCAACCCTATCTTTGGAGATTCTTTTTTGATGTTATTTCAAAAAACTTCCCGTTTGACATCAGGATTAAGTCCTCTTAGCAACTGAAACGTTAATATAACGTCAGCTCTGTTCGGTCTATAGTGGAGGGGATAAAAATTCAAGGCAGTCAGACGCTGTTCGTACGTTAAATGTTTTAAGTTCATGAACTACATTTTTAACATGTTATCTTGCACCTTTAAGAATACTGATATCTTTGAAAAGCCAAGGCCGCCATGACTGCACTGCATATTCCAGGTACGGCAACACAAATACTCCGTATACCTTACCGAAGATATCCACATTTAAGTAAACAAATCTTCTTCATATCGTGCTCATAGTTGACATGGCCCGTATTTCGACTTTGAATCATTACGTTGTCATGCTTATGTCGTCTTGAATGAATACTCCAATATCTTTTTGCACACTTACGGCTTCAAGTTATTGATTTTTGAAGAGATAATGTCGTATGAGTGCATTTTTTCTGGGTCTAGATCTTTTTGGCATAAAATGTTATGCACCAGGTCTTGCTCCATGCGTGTAGCTTCTTTATATCCTGTTGTAATATCTCGGAGTCCTTTTTGTCTTTTATCACCTACCACAGTTTAAGATCGTCTGCGAAGAGCGATATATCCGATTTCACATCCCTAGCTAAGTCATTTGCATGAAGAATGAAAAGGAGGGGCCCAAGAACTAACTCTTGGAGATTCCAGTTTTAATAGGAGCCAATTTTGAAAAGTAGCCACCCGAATTAACTTTTTGTCTACGATCGTTAGAGAAATCTTTAAATCCAATCCAGGAGATCTCTTCTCATCCCTAAGTCTGAAAGCTTTCGAACGAGGCACATATGTGGAACGCAAGAAAACGTGTTACTGAAGTTAAAGTTGATATCACCTACTGGAAGTACTTCATCAATGGCCTTTAACCAACGTTCGAGCGACGTAAGAAGGTTTGTAAGACTGGACCCCCTTTCACAGTAACCATATTGAAATGAACTGATTTGAGAGCAGAATTGTTTTTTAACTATCCTTTCCACCACCTTAGAACAAAGGTCTCTCATACTGACCAACCAGTAAGTGATAGGAAATAGCCGTGATCCCCCCTGATGAATGGGTACGAAATTTACCAATTTCCATGTATCATGAAGTTAAGTAGCCTCGAGCGATTACTGGAAGATTGTACAGTGTTGTTTTGCTAATTCTTCAGCTAGTTGGCTTAGGAGTAAACCTGGGATCTCATCCGGCCCAGATGACTTGGCCGAATCCAAACTCTTTAACTTTGCCAAAACTAGTTACGGTGTAAATAATAGTGTGTACAAGTGCGCTGTTTACGAACTGTGACGGAGAAAAGGGCTGAAGATTCGGTTCCCTGGTGTTTACCCATTGAGGAAATTCTAAAATAAGCTGTGATTTTTTTGAAAACAATTGCTCACAATTTAGATTGTTTTTGTATTTTAAGGTTGCGAGATGGTTACAATTCTTTGTATTACTTGTGATATATGCATATAATTCTCTGGGTTTTTGCGGTTTCTTCCAGTAGCCTCCGTTCATAAGAAGCATATTTTTCATAGAGAAGTCGTTTGGATAAATCTCCTTCTCATCGTAATTCTTTAAGTTTTTCTGGGCTCACCGTTTGTAGAAAGATTTTCCGAAACTTGCGTCTTTATTGAATCTCCTTCCGTACCGCTGTTGTGAGCTATTTATACCGATTACCAGTCAAGTGTAACTTTAGAGGACAGAATTTTTCAATCAAATTTCCATATTAAATTCAAAGGTTTTCCAAAATGTGTTGACGTCTCCTCATAAAACATCCATCCACAGTGTGTGTACAATCGCCAATTTCATTGCCTCGAAGTTGTCCCGCAAGACATTTTTAACGACTTTGAGCTTATTTTGGGGATGGCGAAGAGTATTTATTTCCAAATTAATTTCACATGATCACAAGAAACTAGGCATGGGCCTAGATTTATTTCATCAACACTTCACTCACTTTTAGTAAATAGTAGATTCAGGCAACTAGATCACTGCCGTTCACCTATTCGAGTCCTTATTCATACGTGTTGAAGCCGGAATTTATCAAGTGTCATGTTCACTAACATTTGATCGAATCCTTGTCTATGGCCCATAATCATTAAAAGATCCCAGTTACTAAGGGGAGCATTGAATTTCCCCACAAGAATAATGTTTTGCCTCCCACTCTTCTAGTGGAGTCGAGTGATTAACGCTTGACCTTCGTCTGTAGGTTGATTTAACCGTCCCTATACACCGACGACAGTAACATTTTCACATTTGGGAAACCAAAAAGAAGCCACTGCAACATCTCCAAGTCATGGTCACTTGCATATTCTTCAACAAGGTTACATTCAACTACCCTGCTGATAAACAAGGCAATGTCTGAACATCTCCTTTTTATTTGGTCTTCTCTTGGTACCTGATAACCATATATTTGTATTTCGGAATCCTTGACGTCTTGGCTAAGCCAAATTTCGGTTAATGTAATAACATCAGAGCGTAGTTTAGCCACTGCTACTTTTAGTTTTTTAAAGTTATTCACTAGGCTTTGCATATTTCCATAATAGAACGTGATGTAACATAAACTTTTTACGTTGCACTAATTGCTTGGTCTCCCTGTTCTTTCAAGGTCTCCAGTTCCGCTTTTAGCGTCCTTTATTTCATTCTCCCTTGCAAATAGTAGAGCGGTCGAAAAAATATATCTGTGCCTGGGAACTCCCCTTACTGTTCCCTTTGAAGTTTGCTTTCCGAAACACCCTTTAGAGGCCTTGATTTCTTTTCTTGAGAGTTTGCGTTATCTTTACTGCTCAGTCAGAAAAATTTCAAAATCTTAATTGTCTTATTCCCCTCTTAACATATTCCTTAAATACTCATGTAAGGTTATGATCTCATCATTTAGTCTACATTTGGGGTGTACGCTGGTTGACTCACAAAGTACATAGGCGATTCTGCATTATGATCTGTCCACAGCACCTCCATCCGTGGGGATCTGTGGAATAATTAGCCTGATCGATGTTTGGGCTTCCCTAGTGCGGGCTTCAATGCTATTGGCATGGGAATTTGGGACGGTAAGTACTTTCATCTTAGGTTCCCTTTTATACGGCTTTGAGCTGGTCGACTACCATCTTAAATTTTGCTAGGAAAACGCTCCGAAATACACCCTTTGTTTGAGTATGAAATTTTAAAAAGGCCCGATTTTCTACCCAATGCATATGAGATACGATATTAGTATTTATGTTTTCTTTGAAACATATGTGAATTTATAGTGGCATCCCAAAACAATAATAAAATCTTACTTCGTACTTGTTCGTATTTTACCGAGTGTAATTGTTGCAGGTGGCCAAAACCATATGCATTCAAAAGCTGGCATTCTGTCGCGACTGAAATACCGTGTTATTATGCTACGGTATGGTCGACATTAAAATCTTCTTACGTACTCCTTCCTAATCAAAAAAGCATTTCAGAATTTCAGTTACAATTTAATGAACTCGGAAGCCTTTGATCCATATATATTCTGCTTTGCATGCCTCTTACCATACTCATTCTTTAAAGAAGTCAAGGTGGTACGCCATGGAAGGTCTGCTTTAAGTCAAGAAATACAGTAGCTATTTGATAGGCCCTATTTGTCGCAACTTTTTCATTTCATATGCGAATGAAGTGCACTCGTTAGGCACGATCGCCCGGACGAAAGTTATGCTGGGCGTCGCAAAATTTGTTGTTATCTTTCAGAAAGCGCAATAGATTATGCAGTTGTCACTTTACATGAGTAAAGAACCAACTGGGCTGAACTCAACTACACTTAAGCCATAAAAATGTTACAATGTTACATCATAAAGCTTAGTGTTTGGTCGAAGATGTGAATTTAATAGCTTAATGTCTCCAAATGCAACATCCTGAACTTGAACGCCGGCCGAAAAGCTTTTCCAGGACGCAAACACTGTATTACCGGGTGTGCACTACGTATTTGGAAACTTAGAAGAATCTGTCCCTGTGGATAATCGCAAAGTTGATGCCGTCAGAACATTGCAAGAAGGCGGTCCAGACGGCATCAGTACGTTGCGATGAATCAAATATACGTTTACGTGTTTTCCTTGGAAAAATCATCGGGGTATTTATGGCATCCCATTTATATAATGGAATACTGACCTGGAAACCTTGGATGAGTAAAGCTACTGACCTTATCGAACAGGTGTAGGAAAGGATAACGAAAAGAATCGGTGTTCCTAAGAATCTAGGCTATCAGGGTACGTGAAAGGGGCGTGACGCCTCAATTTTTCTGCCAAACTCAGAGACTTTATGGTGTGATAGTTTGTTTCAATTTTTCGCCCAGTGTTGTTTTTACAACAAATGCTCCAGACGGGGTTTTATAGGTCTATGTACATTTTACTGCTTCTGTTTCCACTTTAACATGTACATCTGTACTTCTCTGTACTCATGTTTGAATGCCTTTAACCACACGCACCAACCAGCTTCGACTTTTACCACATATATTCTGGTTTCCCTTTCACTTGTGACTGATGGTTCAAAGATTACATTTTTGTGCTTGAATAACTGTTAGTGGAGAACGAAGTCCACTAGATTTTGCTCCTCGGCCGCATTTTTTGGATTCCTCACTGCAACAAGCACCATTAACTAAATAAGCTTGGAACTTTTGGAGATTATTCAAAGGGTCCGCGCAATTTACATGGAACATTTATTGAAGAGCGTTTTACTTTTAGTGCGTCTGTATGGAAATTGATCTTTGCTGTTTATCGACTCTTTTATTCTGAAATTTTTCATACATCAAATATAACAGCTCCGGCATATAATTATCTATTTTTTCCTGTCTATACTATTTGTGTAACAGTATTGGTAGTAGGTTGCTCATCCATCGCGTTACGGAATACACCCATTCCGTTCTGTCTTAGAGCCCCACTTCCAACCCCGCCTACAGCCGCACTGCGGCTAGTATATTATATGCAGAAATTCATTGTCAACAAAGACAATGGATACTGGCATGGGTATTTATGGTTTACTAGCCGTGTAAATATTGTTTACACTAACTTTTTGTCCACCCTGTTTTATTAGATTCATGTACAGCTCTGTATTATGGCTCATAGTAACACAAATACTGATCCCTCAGACGCCTATTCCCCCCCATAAAAGCATACCTCATCACGGCCAGACATCTGCAAGTTTTGGTACAGGCCTGTAGAAGCCACTTTCTTCCCAAGGAGCATTACGAGCGGGTTTCAGGTCAACTGCGAGGCCGAAAGATGTTAGGAAATCAGTCCTAAGCAAAAGGCGATGTAACGCCAGCTTACATAAGGACCCACTGAAAATGTCGCCGAAGTTAAAGATTGAGAGTAAGGGACTATTGTCTGAATATGCTGATGGTGATGCTCTTCTCAGCCTGTAATGAATATTGCGAAAGCTGGAGGCGGTGACGCATAGGAATCAGGAGGACACTAATCTCGGCACGAGTATTAACGAAGAAAAGGAGCTCCCTAAACTTTCGAGTACGCAGAAGAGACAGCTGGGGGGCAACTGGCGCGTCAGTCGCAATGAAAACTCACTGGCTTCTAGAAAACTCACCCAACCAACTATTAACTTAGTCATGATTGGCCCATGTATATGCTTATAACGACGCCCAAGTTTCGGCACCGAATTTTTGTACGCCCCCCACTAACTCGGTAACGAATGCTAGCCCTAATGAACACAAGAGATAGGGTTAGGGATATGTTGGTGTGTAAGTAGACGTGAGAAGTTACGCGTGTAATACGGTCTACTTCAGGACTAAAAACCCATCTCACTGGATCGATGACGGAGAGAATATAACTTTATTTTGTTGCCAACGCGTTCTAGACCTTTTCCGTCATTAAAACTGCCTTTCCCCATTGTCAGACTTCTGGTATTACACGGCTAATTATAGATTTTTTCGTTAGTAGGGTCACACAAGCGCTCATTGCTCGATTTTCCATTTAAAAAATGAGTAAAAGGCAAGACACGCGAAAGGGAGCCTCTCCCATTTATTCCGAGGACCTTGCGCTTATATCGGAGAGATTAGGAGTAGTGTTAAGGATTAAGTTAGGGTTAAAAGAAGGGTGATGGTTTTGACACAAAATATTTACTTTTCCGGAATTCGACGCTAGGTCACCTGTGTTACCAGGTGCCGTTCCTAGCCCCGTGCCTTATCAAGTGAAATACTAACCAGGGTGGGTCCTTCAATTACTTTGGACTTAAAGGTAACCATCCTTTCAGTTTTCGTTCTAAACCGGCAAGACAAAGAGCTTATAGCTCAATGGTTAGGGCGTTGGACCTCTGATCAACAGGTCGTGGATTCGAGCCTTGCATGGGACACCACTTGGGGTTGGGTATGACTGGCTGATGACGACTGATGAGACAGAAATGGCCATCCTAGTCTCCCCTGTCTTTGTCGGCACTATTTATCTGCGTCTTTTACTACTAAACGCTATGCGGCTGCTGGTGGGGTTCGAGAATGAGCTCCAAGGGACGAGTGAGTTCCGCTAACAATCGGTGCGCATTCATAAACGACTGCAGCATTTTTACTGTTGCAGTGCTCTGGGCGATGGCGAAATCTTTCACTCCATCACAAACCCAAATTACTTAACATTCGGATCTACACAGATAAATGATAAAAAAGTTCGGAAACCGAGCCGTAAATAAGGCCTTTTAATGGCTCGCGTCTCCATTTCTATACGTTTGCGAGTAACATGGGCTAGTGAGCGAACTATCAGCTGAATAACACAAAATTTTTTTCTAATATATGTTTACTGTTTTGAAAAGATGTGGACATCTGATACGCAAAGAGCTTTGCTTGAGCCCATAATATCACGCATTAACTACCTTTCGTTAGTCTCTTGGGTACGCTTTATGCTCCTTTATGCGAGAATATATACCCATTGTTTGTCTTACTCTAACACCTGGAACGGTGGACCTAAGGGAGTCACGTGAGAATGTACAGTAAAGGGCACTACTTGCAACTTAACTAATAAGGGGGTTTCAAGATCGGAGTCTGGGTTCACAGGTACCCTCGGACGTCAGGACCCCGAGTTTGTGTTCCTGGAGGTTACTTGGTGTGTCTGCCGATTTCGGATAGTGGAAAGGCCCTCAGCGAAGACATGCTCTCTGGGCTGACGAACAGGCGGTCGTGGGTACGGCTGCATGCTGACCTGAAAAATGACTTAACTTCAAAAGAGTCACAAGCCATAGCGATTTTACGACATCGTCCATTTTCCCACCATCCATGAAGGCCTCCCCTGCGCTTGGGAAGCTTAAGCTAGTTCACCTGATGGTTGAATGAAAATGTCCACCTTTGAATCCGGATAGTAATAAAAACCAAAAATCCATCAATAACCATCGTCCGGCAAGCCACGGCATAACCGATTTTTCAAATGCTTGAAGGCTACGGTCTTCGGTGGTGGAGTAGACTTATCTGGGACCGATAACACCTAGAGAGATTATTTTCAAATCAAAAAGACCAAGTTAAAAGATATAATTCTACTTTCTTAAACAACAAAATCACAAACCATTGAATATGTGGGTAAATGATGATATTTCCCACAGACAGAAACACAAATGTCACTTCTGGGGTCGGATTCTTTGAACCTATCCTCAAACTGATTGTGCATAAGTAAAAATGTCCTGAAGTCCACTTAAATTTTTCAAACAATCAAAGTTTGATTATACGCATGCCTAGATGCTGCATTTTACGCCAACTCTACGCATTGGGGTAAATTTGCCTTGCCAGTATGTCTCGGAGGTGCATATTTCTTACATGTCTCTGCATATTGGAGGAGATGCTAAAAGAGCGTTTGCAGTGCGGGCAATGGTAGGGCTGTTCCCCCGTATGCGTACGAAGGTGCCGGTTGAGGTTCGCTGCCCGCGGAAAAATCTTACCGCAGACAGGACATTTATACTGACTACATCTTGTGGACTTCACCTGCTCTGTGATTGGGTGGCAACTCGGAGGAGAAGCGCCATGTGGTCTGCGGTCCGGTGGACTGTTTTGGTCGTCACCAACGTCGAACGTTGTCGAACGGGCCTGAGTAGATGAGTGAATCTGGTGGGCGGTAGCGTACTGACGGCGTAGGTGTGGTTGAGTGCCCTTCTTTCGTCCGAAAACTGACCGTAAATGCTTGACTTTTTCGGCCGATAGGGTAGTACGGGATCCCACACCCTTCAGCTCATTACGAAAGCGCCTTTGAAACTCTTCTGGTCTCATCTCGGATATCACATCTGCTTGGATCCTGCATACAAGTGAATGGCAGGCAAGGATAGGAACAGATGTGAAGGTGTATGTGATGGCAAAATGTGAGCTAAGAACTGAAGGCAACAAAAAAATAAATATTTGGATCAAGTGACTTTCATCCTGAGTGCCACGTCATTTTTAATTATTCCTCAAAACTTTATAGAGAAGAGAATCCTTGGAGTCTTAAGGCTTTATGGGATTCTTCAAAAAGTCCTTTTCAGAATATGTGGTGTAGATCACTTCTCAATTAGAAAATGCGAGTAATGATCTGCAATGCTCAGGTCTATCTACAAATTTGACAGGACATTTACTAGCTAGACGCGTGTCTCGCCGATCCTGGGCCACTGCAGTGCGCAGTTATGATGAGTTCGGATCATCAGTGCGCCCCTCCAGCGTTCCCGTTTGATTCCTGGTACCTGAACTCCAGTTTCCACCTAGCCTTGTTCAATTTCCGAGACAGTTAATGCGCGAACTTGGAGTAAATAGTTCGAAATAGACCTTTTCAGGATTGCTCCGAAATTTTCTTTTAACATTTGAACTGAAATATATAAGTTACTATGGAATAATCGTGTAATAGTCACACGTGTTTGCAGCTTGTGAATACTACATAATGCAAAGGAGATGAAAAGTATAGCTGATATTCCACTACTGTCCGGTTTTTAATTTCCAAGTTCTTGCATTAATTTCCTCGAAAAATAAACAAGGCTTTATGGAAAATGAACTTCATATGCCAGAAAACACACTGGAAAGCAGGAGACCCAATAGAGAGCCAAGCTCTTCGCAACTGCATCAAGCAGCGGCACATGCTCAGCGAAATACGGAGTAGCTGATTGATTTCAGCTCAAATATTCATATGAACTTTCGGGTCGAGCCTTAAAGTGTTTTTGTTCCAAATGATTTACTCTTAATTCCTTCATTAATTTCCTCTGAAATTAAACGAGTCAGTTATATTGTTTACAGAGTATTTTCGGTAAAAGGGTAGCTTTTCTGCTGCAGTTGACAAACGCCTCTCAGTCAGACGAGTCAATAACGGTCGAAGTTTGTGTTGTTGCTAGATACGTTTTATGGATGAAGTTGTAAGTGACAGCTGCTTGTTGTACAATACTCAAATATGTCCTGTTACAGATCCGACTGTGTACTGTGTGCGAGGACGCACGATTCATTATAAACTCAGAGGAAGTCCGTTGTGTCGAGAGATGTGGAAAACGTCGCCTACTGGGCTGATAGAACCCGTTTACTTTTTCGTTGATGCAGTCTGTCTTGCTTACTAACACTTACCAGCTTATCACTGTGGAATGCTTATATGAAAGGGAGACGAAAAACAGCGCCTCTATTAATAGTATTATTGCAGAAAAGGCCCGTCTAGGCTTTACAAATCACTTAGGGTTGACCTGCCAGCTGCACTTGAACTAATTTTCAGTTCAGTTCAGCTTTATTAAGGGAACGGTATGCGATGCCTTTGAAATCCCCATTAACTTCAATGACATTACAAATTAACAAAACGCTGACCCATAATGAACGTTGGACAAAGTGTTATCTCCCCGTCACTCCATAGGGCATTTGACTAAATAATTATAAAATAATGTTACTCAAAACTAGATAGTAGTATGTTATATAAGACGTAAATGTGTTAATGGGGATGGCTCGAGGGAAATGTGTTAGTTTCTGATGTCGTGGTAGTGCATATAGCTGTACTTGTCAAACTTCTGCATAGAAGTGTCAATGGATGGGAACACGATGATGTCCGCAGGCAGAGCGTTCCCGGTTTTAATCAGTCTGTTGGAGAAGAAGAACCTTCTTGCGTCCAGTTTTGCCCCAGTCACATGTAGTTTGACCGGATGTCCTCTCAAATTAGTGGCAGTGGCCTGCTCGCCGGATGCAAGGCAACAATTCTGGTCACGCAGCATGCGAAACGCTTGTGTCACCACGCAGCTGTCTATAGTCCAAAGGAAATAGATCAAGATTGCACAAGCGTGTCTCGTAAGGCAGGTGGCCGTGACCTCAAACAAACTTGGTTGCACGTCTTTGAACCTTCTCAAGGGTGCTGGGATCTTTGACAGACAACGGTCTCCAGGCTTGTATGGCAAATTCCAATCGTGGTCGCATGAGCATCCGGAAGACCTTATTAAAGTACCCATTGTCGAATTTTACAAACGCCCGCTTAATTAGATACAAGCTTGACATTGCGGATGGCTTCAGTGAGGGCGTGATCCACACTCCTAGACCCTTCTGAGACTCTACTTCTGGTTTCAACTAGTAACTCCTCTGTTTCAAGTAGTACGTTCTCTGGTGCACGGTGCTGGTTCTGCCGATCGGCAAAATATTGCACTTGGTAACATTGAATGGGACGAGCCAGTTGTTCGACCATTCCTCGAGTCGATGCAAGTTTGCCTGTAGATTTGCTTCATCAGCTTCATTGGGGATGACCATCAAAAGCTTCATATCGTCAGCAAACATGGCAATTTCACAGTCCAACCCAGTTACGCAGTCATCAATGTATATAAGTAAGAGGATAGGGCCCAGGACGGAGCCCTGAGGAACCCCACTCTCAACTGCCACCTCCGCCGATTGTTGATCGCCAAGACGGACAATCTGAGATAACCCAAACAAGAAGTTTTCGATCCACGAAACATTTTTACGTGGGGTGGGCGAGGAAAGTTCGAATCCATGGTCGCATGGCGGCCATGAAAGTTTTACCGGTGAACCATTTACTGCTTAACTAAATTATGCAGCACATAGGTTTTGATGTTTAAAACTAATAACAAGGTGGAATTCACAAGAAAAATGTCTGCCTCGGACGAACTAAATAGTGTTTGCCTGTGTGCATCTTGTACTTCGGCTAGTCCACAGCATCGAAGAAACACTGCTGATTATCTAATTATTTTACTTTCATGATTTTAGGTTAGAATGGAAGTCTCATCAGCAGTCTATTCAAGCTAATACTAGTAGTCCACAAGGAGACAATCAGGCCATTTATCTTGTCCGACTCGTTCGCTGGGGGAAGGGCGCTTGTAGACTAGCATGTGTCGGTTGCAAAACCCCGCTTTGCTAAGGCGAGACAAAAGCTAAATATTTTTTCGGTAATTCCATAAATACAGTAAACCTAATCTGATTGATTGCGTCATATGCAAGGAAACGGTGTGAAGCCCATAAGAGGGAATGAAGACAGCTCACTCCGAGTAAATCCCTTCTCTTTCCTCCCATTGGGAATGAGGCAAATTGGCAGATGTTCGCTTCTGCCAGGCTGGGGGCTGGGTCTGTCCGGGTCTGTCCTTACTGATCTCAACTGCTTGTGAGAAGTCAGCGTACATAAAAGTCGGCGGGTTGTCCTCAGTAGCGTCGAGGCTCCTGATTTCACCCGTGCTGACCGGTAACGACCTGTCAATGCGCCACGAGGCGGTAGCTGGCAGCAGGCGCACCGATTGGTGACAGCAGTTGTGCTGACGTCTGTGGCGACAGAGGTTGCTGAACTGGGTGTAGGCCTTCTGGCAGACCTGTTAAAGTTCAGTGAAATGATGGGGTCATAAAAAACCTTCCAAAAATTCATCACACAAAAGAATCTCTCCCCCCTAATTCTGGACATCCAGCTTAAAGGAAGTTAACGACATCAGCGTTCATCCCCAATACAATACACATACTAGTGAGGTCAATATTAGAAAATGGATCCGTATGACTTTATTTTTCACGAATTTTGGCCTGCAATATATTTGCAAAGGCAGTATGTATTTTAAAGAAAATGATTTGTACATTCACCGTCGGAATTTGTACACTAGAACCTTCGTTAAGCTGCTTATCATTTGATTGCAGCTCGCTATAATATATAAACAGGGATAGATTTGGTGTGATGGAAATATAATTTCATCGACGAATGACGATAACAAAATATCAGCGGATGATCAAGTAGCGCTTACTGGAGCTGATTGCAAAAAATTTATGTTATCAAAGACAAGAGCTGACACAACAAATAAAAGACTGCTCTACATCAGCACTTTACCATCGCAAAAATAATATCATTTGGTTAGTCTTATAGGTGTGGCAGTTTTCGGATTTTACATTTTCGGCCGTTCTTAATTTATTTTTCTACACTGCCCCTTTTCTATTTTGCAGAGCTTTACTGCATTCTTGTAGCCTGGTACAAGGAGAGGGGGGAGATTTCTTGTGTAAATGGGTTAATAAGGCCTGTCAGGTACTGCACTCGAACCCCTGCCAAGTTGTTCGGGCTAGTGCACATGAAAGCGAGGAAACCGAGACGCTGTTGCACTTCAACGCATTCCTCCCTAATATGACCGCCTAAACAGGACATGAGGACAGGCACCGCCCGTGTGGTTTTGCGCCCAGTTCCGGAGAACTAAGGTGCAGGTTTGGGCTAAGTTTACGGTTGGATTTGAGGTTTTGCGCCCAGTAATACATGTGGTTTTGCGCCCAGTTCCGGAGAACTAAGGTGCAGGTTTGGGCTAAGTTTACGGTTGGATTTGAGGGAAGGGTTAAAGTTAAGGTCAGAGTTGGTGTTAAGGTTAGGATGATGTTAGAGGTTAAGGTTTGGACTCATGTTAGCTGTAGGGTTTACGTTTAGGGTAGGGCTAGGGTTAAAACTAAGCCGAACATTTAATTTTATGAAAGGGTTATGCCATGGGAAAATTTACTCTTCCTGAGACTTGTCGCAAGGCTAACTTTGTTAATTAGACGGCGCGTCCTGCGCAGGCGGCCATAAAAAGTCATTCTTACCTTTGAAAGGTTGCCATCTGATAGTGTAAATCGGCCCTTCTCATGAGTAAGACTCAGACTTCACTGATTTCCCTCTTAATGGTACTTTCATGAAACTTTCACATAGGTGAGATCCAAGAATCTCTAAATATAGCCCGGTACCTCTTGAGTGGTAACCAGGTCGTGTTTGGCATGCATGCACTGGCTGTTCGACTTCATCAACCACTGTACTCACGCTGACTTCCGGTGTTCTTAACTTTGTCTTCCCATCGGAGCACGGTGGGTATGAGGGGAGTGTGTGTTAGACGCAGAGAAATCACGTCCTTATAGGAACAAATCGACCAGCAAGCCATTTCTGCTTAGCTCACTTTGTGGAGCAGCGCTGGACGTCGTCCCTTGCGGCAGTTTGCCTGTTTTGAGTGTGTGCGTCTCTGTGTACATACACGCGGTACAGGAATGTCGAGTAAGGGGACTCAATGTGTGGGTTGCAGCAGGTTACACTACTTGCTTTTCGCCTCTGGTGCATGCTCCTAGCAACCGTTGACTGGCCCCCAACTCTCACCTGTAGTTCCCTAAATTTAGGTTCTGTTTAGCATCCACACCCCAATAATCGCCTCGACCGGCAGGCTAAACCAGGTGAAGGTATTCCGTGCTGCGTGTCCCAAACTCGGTAATGTTGGTCCCCTTACCACCTCGCCTCTCCTCACTCCCCACTTTGGAAAGCCCTACGGAGAAGACGACCTGCAGGCATCTCCGGTTACCACGGTTAGTTCTTTCACTGAACCAAATCGGGAAAAATAGTGGAGTTCAACAGCCGTCCGGGATGTCTTAGCAGCGTTATCTAGGGACAGTACTGCTTACCTAATCAGGGTGTGTGCATCTGTTTGTGCATACATACGCACGGTGGCCAAATGGTGTAACGTAACTGACCTCAAATTTTCTTTTTTAATCACTTAGCCGACATGCTACCAGTAAGGTATCTGGTTGCCATTAACATTTTATCTTGAGGTCTCCGTAGGTTGTTTTTTAAAGATTTTGACGGATTCCCGCCGACGTCCTATAGTGTCACCTGTGAATCTCTCTACAGCAAATCATATAATTGATAAAGCACACTTGTACATAGTCAATGGTCGGAAACTTCCAGGGATTATTGTATTCCTGGGAGTTGGGAGACTAGGCAGTGATTGAGAGAAATTAGTTTATTGGCATGAGAACGGCTACTCAAAGTTCAGTGAAATCTTACCATTTTGCCTTCTCAATGAAATTTTGAATAAATTGTTTTGAGTACACTTGCATGCTTTGGAAGTTCGTCTTTTCACAGTCAATCACATAAAAGTGCCCGCATGCAACAAGCCGAAGCCTTGTGGTAGGGAAAGCATCCGAGCAAAAATGAAAGACCCTCTTAAGCAACTTTCGTAGGTAAGTTTACTTACAAGGCATCTAAATGGTTTATTTGAGACCTGGGTATATAGGCGTCGCCTGGGTGCAGAGTTGGAGGAAAAGATCTTTGGGCACTGACCGCTGGCAATTTGTGTCGAATAGTTATTTGGCAGAAGAGGAGAAGTCGTGCTGCTCTCGGGAAGCTCACGCAGATCCTGATGTCCATATTCTTCAGGTGTGAAGGAGTCCGATTGAGAACGTGTCCCCGTTGACGTAAAGTGACTGAGTAATGCCAAAAAAGATCTAATGAAATGATAAATTTAGCAAAACGTGCCCACCAAGTGCGAGATACAAAGGGTAATGATAAATTTAGGTTATGAAAATTCCCGGTGGATGACTTGCACACCACCAAGGCCGAATGGTTGCCTGTCATTAGAGCGATAAATTGTGAGAAATTCTGTAGATTTTTATAAGAACACAGTTTACTAACATTTAGTTTCAGCAAGTGAATCAGAATGTCCACAAGTAGCATACTCTGCGAACGCCACATTGAGAGAATGTGATATAAATTCTCTGGTCGTTCATTATTCAGTTCTGTCGAACAAGCGATACTTTCATAACGTTGGCAGTTTTCAATGGCAGGTTGCAGCATTTACCATTGTTATCGAATAAACTAAAAGAGAATAAATGCACTCAGACTTAGAAGTCACCTTAATGCTTCAACATAAATGGAAAGTGGGGAACCGTAGGTTATGCATAGGAGCAACAAAGCCAGAAAATAATAGAGGCAAATGTTCACATTCCATGTGTGGAAGTGAAGAAGAAGAAGAAGAAGAAGAAGAAGAAGAAGAAGAAGAAGAAGAAGAAGAAGAAGAAGAAGAAGAAGAAGAAGAAGAAGAAGAAGAAGAAGAAGAAGAAGAAGAAGGTTTTTCGTTCGCCGGAATAATGGCTTTATTCATATGGGCTTTCTAACTCGTACTAGAGTACACCGTCAGAGATACAACGGCAACAAAGAGGGACGACAGTTATAGGGGATAGGAGCCAATCAGACACAAGTGGCACCAGTCTGGAGGTGACTGCGCAGAGATCGGTAAATCGATTGATCAAGTTCTCATCGGAGACGCAGGTTTCAATAAATTCTCGGCTTTTCTTGCATCTGGCGGGGACGATTATCTTCGTGGCTGCAAAGTTAACCTCGTGACCCGTTTCGTAGGTGTGGGCAGCCATTTCTGATAAGCCGTCACCCCCTCTCACAGCCAGCTTCTGCTCGTATATACGCGATCCAAGCATACGTCCAGTCTGTCCTGTGTAGTTACGGGAACAGTTTTGGCACGGAATGCGATACACTACCCCCGGCTGCTCATTAGGATTTAACTTGTCCTTGCTTCTCATGACCTTACTGTGCATGTTAGCTTTGGGCAAGTGAGTAATTCTGACACCTAGTTCTGCCACAATGCGCTCGGTCGCTTCTGACACGTCCTTGATGTATAGTATCGCATGCCATACCGTAGGGGTTGGTTCTGGTGGGGTCCTCCGGGGGGCGACCACGTAGGCATCGACCTAAGACCGTTTTCGGATAGCCGTTCCGCACGAATGGGTCACGGAGGTATCGGGCCTCATGTGCTTCTTCTGTCGGGTTTCTCCAAGGAGTTTGGGCGCATTCGAACAGTGTTCTCGCACAGCTTCGTTTGTGAGTCATCGGATGGGTGCTGGGAAAATTGAGAAGCTGCGTGGTGTTGGTCACTTTCCTGAAGACAGCCATTTCTATTTCGCCGTTGGGACTTCGCCTGACGAGTACATCAAGGAGGGGAAGCTGCTGCTCTTTTTCTTCTTCCCTCGTGAATTGTATATCTGGGAAGATCGAATTAAGTAGTATATTCCTCCTGCCAGCAACAAAATTTTCGTCGGCGCAGTGGCGCCGAAAGATCGGCAGCTTTTTGGTGAAGGCAGTCTTTTCCAGCTCTTGTAGGACCAATTCTGCCACTAGACCGGAAATCGGGGAACCCATCTGAGTTCCGTTGCTCTGCTCATAGGTTACTCTGGCAAAGGTGAATTAGGTCTTGCGTCAAAATTCGAACCCCCTCATTTTGGGTGAGGTCTGAGATTCTTCATATGACTTTTCAAGTTTCCTGCTCAAGACTTCTTGTGCTTAACTCGGCGGGATGGAGGTGAATAATGCCGTCACGTCAAAATAGACCATCACTTCGTCTGATTGAATCCTCCAACTATGGAGGTCTGCCAGGAATTGGGGGGCTGAACGCACTGAGGAAGTCCAATTGTTTAAAAGGAATTTCAGTTTTGAGCACATCAATTTTGCCAGATTATAGATGGGGATGCCTTTTAGGGCAACTATTGGCCGTTAATAGCTCTTAGACAGGCCATAGAAGCGAGTCAGGGCAGTATCCGTTGGTTTCATTTAGCGCCTTTTGTTCTCCGTAATCACATTTTGGCGTTTGAATTCTCGGAGTAATTTTTATAACCGACCTTCTACTGCTTTGGCTTGTGCGTCCTATGCTGGTCTATATCTATCTGTATTATCCTTTAACTGTGGCTCGTTTTTTGTTGCCATTTTATCTCTGACTATGGACTCCAGTAAGAGTTCAAAAGCTCAAACGAATAAATCCATGATTCCGGCGTACCAACAATCTTCTTCTTCTTCTTCTTCACTTCAAGCCAGAAACCCCAGGTGTGTGTTATGGTTTTTGCTCAACGATGTAAAATTGTGCGCGAGAACAATTATCCTTTTAACACCCATGTAAAAGCAAGAGGATTATATCGAAGTCTGTGTGTGTGAAACCGACAATGAGTCATTCCAGGGCTCTCAAGCCGCTAGAAGCTATGGCTATCAAATTCTGGTTCTGTTATAACATGTGTCACTATCGACTTCATAAAGTAAAAGCGCAGGAAGAACAAAACATGCCATTTTGCAATGACCGTATATACAGTATATTACCCGCTGTACTGCCCAACCCGTAAAATCCCTATCATCTCTGGTCTCGTATCAAATGAACCTGGGGTTTCTGGCTTTCTTGGTGCCGTAAATAACCTAGGTATCCAAGCGGATAGTGGTGATTTCAGTATGTCCTAATTTAGGAACTAGCAATAAAGTATACGCAGGTATTTCGTTGGTTTTCTGTCTTTACGTGACGAAACTGCGACATATTTGATTCACATGTTGGTTTCTTGCCTTTCTTCGTGTAAAACCAGTTAAGGAGGTAACACTGTCGTGCAGAGGAAAGTTAACAGCATTCCTGTTCATCAACTGTTAATTGGCGGAGGCAAGTAGGTATCAATTAAAATTATATTTTTCTTTCTGTACTGCAAACATTGATAAACAGGATGAATTTACCGTAAATTGATAACTGATCTGTACAATTAACATAGGGCTATGTGGTCAAAATTTATACTAGGTTAAGAAGAAAAGTTGGCGAGCACGCCCTTGCACATATTTTGAATTTTCTTCACTCAGGTACTTTACCGAGGGTCTGGAAACTTGGCTACGATGCTCCAGAGACCAGGGTTTGGTATTTTGATAATTTGGGACTAGGCCTTTCGCTTTTACCAAAATTATAATTTTACTTTAAGGTGCAACTGAAAGATGAGTAGGCTAAACTCTTAATGGTCAGCAGTCGACAAAATTTTGACTGAGCGTAACCAGTAAAGTAACTATCGTATGGGTTTCTTGTTGATATTTTGATGGAAAGAGTAAGTCAGTTAAATGACCTGGAATGCAGTTGAAGGGATTTACCGATAGGACTTAGTAGAAGTGAGCACACCAATTGTCTGATTTCTTATGGTCTGATTGATAAGTTCCATCCGGTGTTGGAGCCAAAGAAGTAATCTAGGACTGCTGAGGAGAACCCATGGTGGGGGTACAAGGAAAGTTGGCATAAGTCGTGGAGAGAACATAATGGTGAGAGATTCGCTCGAAGCAGCCGCCCGGATAGTGGGATCCATAGTTAGGACCTTTAGTAGCTGTTGAATAGCAAGAGTCGGCGCGGAGGGCTAAAGGTATCGTGTGGGTCTTATCCGGTGAGGCAGCAAACAGCCCCTCCTCCCCACAAACCATTATTTTCGCACGTGTGGACCGTACGGGTTTGTTCTTTTATTTGATTGGCTGGTGATTACGCGTGCATGCCGAAACAAAGGGGCTAACCAATCAGGTACAAGTAGAACGCGCTTGGATAAGAATGGGAACATCCTCGAACTTCAGCTGTCTGGCTTGATTGGAAAGCAAGGGCGAAGAGCCGCATGTGACTTCCGGCAGCTAAGTGGGCTTCATATAAAGGAATGAGAGTGTAACTTGAAAGGAGTCCGTTCAGGCGAATGCGCATTTTTAACCTGTCATCACCCTAACTAGTATAAGGTAGTGCACTGATGAGGAGTTGGAAAATCAATTATATGGAAGGGCCAGGGAAAGCGACAGAAGTATCGCGGAGAAATTAGAGATCTAAGCGCTACGAGGACACGGCGGGGAGATGCAATCGAGTGAGGTCGAGATGAAAACTTTATAATAAACCTGAATACGAGTGAGTAAAACGGTGCTCGCCCAACCTAGTTTTCTTTGATTTGAACAAGCCGTTTAGCGAAATGAAGCAAATAAAAGTCGCGTCCTTCCACAATCCATTTGTTTCAGTTGGGAAAACCTCGACATTCTCGATGGAATTAAAGTTCATGACAGCCAGGGGAAGGCTTCAGTACAACTAACGCTCTCGTCACGTAATCTGTGAGGCCACACCTGGAGCTGTGGGTTTAATCACACTTGGGTGAAATTACTCGCCCAGTCTACTGCAATACATGGAATCCACTAATTCTCGATACAGTAAGCTGACTCAGAAGAAGAAGAAGAAGAAGAAGAAGAAGAGGTGATCACTGAAAGAAAGTGTTTATTGCCCTGACGTTTCGGTTTCTCTCTCAAACAGAGACAGTTGCAGCAAAAAAGCTGACTTCCCAAACAAGGTTTCCTGAGCAATCAAGCTAGAAGCCACCAGATGAATACCAAGGGAAAATAATTAAAAGGGAGATTCTGACAGATTTGAGTTATTCTAAAATCCGAAATCACCCATTGGCACAACATTTGTGAATTTGGGCTACGTATTTTCACAGTTGTATTTATGCACCCTGGAATTTTCTAATCGTGGTAGCAACGTGACACCCTTTCTTTCTGTTGGCGTGTTAACAATAATAAAAGTGTAAATTTTAACTTGTATATGCATACCTCGAATAAAAGTAACCATATAAATGACATGCGACTTCAGAAAGTTGGGTCACTCCAGCCCGGAAAGTGGAATTGTTAATAACATTTAGAAAGTTACAGCCAGTTTATGCCTCAAAGGAAGAATAATCACGTCTTTTCACACAACAGCACAATGTAGAAGTATAGGGAATTTCAAGAAATTGGCAGGGCAAAGGTGGAACTGACTCATTAAAAACCAAATCTGGTGTGACACTACTGACATTTCAACTAAGTGTCAAGTCAACTGGTCGTGACCCCAAGAAAGCGCATACCCTGTAACGGTGGAAACAGTCATAACGAGGATGCTAATTCAATTCCAGTCCGTTTAGATCACGTTTTATTTGGGAGATCATTAGTAAAAGCACCTTCCCTGGTAGCATGCATATATGATGCTAAGAAATGCGATGAAATGGTTAACCATTGCTAAAGCCCTATCGCTGTCGCGTCGGATTAACAGCTTCGAAAGTGCCCATGGACGCTGAAGGGCCAACGAGGGCATAAAGGTGCTTCTGAACAGACCGGCTTTAAAGAGGACATGACTAGCCTGCCAAGTTTGAACGTACCGTCGTCCTCGACTGAATTACAACTATCTTTATCACGTGTGGACTATAACGCGCTTTCCCAACCTATCAAAAGGCTCAATTACAGATTCAGCCTCACTTCCGTTTTAGCGGTATCACCCGGGATCCCTTACATAAAGTGTGGAAAATACGAGTTTTTGGTTTTTTTTCGCGTATGCGCGATTACTGCAACTAGGATGGGAGGTTTGGTCAGAAAACGCGCCTCCTCGAGAGCCTATAAGGCGTGCAGCTTCGTTGCCCTCTCTGCCACCAACTATGTCTCCTCGATCATCGCTTGTCGCCCAGGGCGATTTCTAACTCAGGGTTAATCAGGTGAGGTAGGTCTAATAAGTCATAAGCAAACCATTTATCCACCGATAAACTGTACGAGCTAGGTCAAAAGACCCAAAAAACATCCTCCCAGGCTGATACTAGAGTGAGGTTCAAAGTTTTTGGAATAGTAAAAACCGATTGACAAATATATTTTGGGTAATTCATCATCCGGCCAATACAATTACATGGAGTCAGAAGACTAGTTCGCGAGCATACGCATGTCGACAGGGCTGACAACGACTGCGCTATCGTGCCGGCAGGTCAGGGGCGTTCCACGGTCGTATTGGATAGGTTAGACTATCTTCAAAAGCCAAGGGTTTTTGGGAGGATTGTCAGTCCTCTGGCCCGTGCGATTCCAACCCCATAAAAACGCTGACACGCGAGATCAACGCGACGCTGTTGGCAGTGGATAAGTCAGGTGCAACATCACCAATCTATCGGCGCATGGCGAGAGGGTGAGAAACGACCCTGGCCATGGTATGTGGTCTCCCAAAAGTGCACAAAGAAGGCGCTCCTATCTGGCCAGTCGTATCACTCAAAGGCCCTCCAACCTGCGGACTGGCAATGTGGCTGTTTCGACGTTTCAAATTTCTGACCGCTGATTTGAATACCCCAGTTAGCTCCACAATACAATTCTTGGGATACTGAAAGGATTAAGTCTCTTTTCAAACGACACATTGCCATCTTTTGATGTCACATCCCCTTTTACTTCTATTCAACAGGACCTTGCAGTTGAGCCTCTGGAAATACTCCTACGAGACAAATACGATGAAACGGAGAATCACCTACGCGCCCAAATCCTCCAACTCCTGAAGTTCTCTCCCAAGACCTACTTTGCGTTCGACTCAACAATTTACGAGCAAGTGAAGGCACGCCAGTGGGTTCGCCCACTTCAGGCTCCTATCCGAGGCAGTCTTGCAACGGTCGGAGTTGCTAGATTTCCGAAACCACAGACTTAAATTTTGGGCTTGGTAGGTGAATACTACCTTCGTCATAATCGAACGGGATCAGCTACCGACATTCAAAGGACGTCTGAACGCCGCCTTCCCGGACATTCAGTTTACAAGGGAGGAGGAAGAAAACAACCAGCTAGCCTTCCTGGATGTTCTCGACTGCTGCGAAAATTGTGATGGCTAAACGAAAGTATTCAGGAAAGCGAAAAATATGACGCAAGTACTGAACTTCAACAGCAACCACCAGATCCGTCACAAATGCAGTTGAGTAAGAGCGCCGTACCGGTGCGTTGAGACGCATTGCAGAGAAACGGAAGAGAAGGTTATTGAAGTGCAATGTCTTCGACGGGTACTGAGATCGAATGGCTGTCCACGCAACTTTGTCAACCAGTACATACGCAAACAATATGGAGACACCAGCTTCAGTCGGCGAGCTCTTCCGTACGAAAAGAAAGTGTCGGAAGCCGTTAGCCGCCTTCTCGGTTCACTTGAATTTGGGGTTGCACGTGCACCAGAGGCGCCGGGTCATGAGGCCGAAAGACCTACTGCCCTGGCAGGAAAGTCTGGTGTCCTTTGTTAGATCTGGTGCACTTTTAGGCAAAGAAAATACATTTGAGAAACTGAGAGATTAATACCGGACGTGAATGACCAAGCACACAACTGCCGTGAGAAGGAAAGGTGCTGTCTCTAAGGTTGCACCTCGCTCGACGGGACCCGGCCATATTTTTAAGTTTTATGTGACCGAATTCCTCGCAAGTGGTGATTACTGTGTGAACCCCGAGCTGTTCGAGTCATAGGTCTCAGACTCGCCATCCATCAACAAGCACAATAACCTCCCGTTCCCATATTCGGTTCGGAGGCATCGCCTGAGCAAGAGGATGAGTCACGTAGAGGGGGCGTGGGTGACCAACACCTCCAATGAGAGTGAACCAAAAGGGCGGGGTAATTATCACGCCAACAGGCAACATGGAGAATGAAATCACAGGCGCAAAGGAGACACGATCACTGAAACAAGAACTTTATTAGCCTTACGTTCCGGATTCTCTCTCGAACACATCTTTAGAGCGAGAGAGGGAGAATCCGAAACGCCAGACTGACAAAGCTCTTGTTCCAGTGATCCTATCTCCCTCTTCGCGGCTACCTTCTAGAACTCACCTCTTCGTTTCTACTAGAACTCATGCCTATTATTGACCGGACACGGACGGCAAGGCCATCATCATATCAACTACGACAACTAGCGGTGCTCACAAGAGCGGCTAATCGTAGTATGCAGGTGATCACGTGGCACACCTTGTGACTCTCACTCTTATCTGCCCATGTCTTTGATGACTGGTTCGGATGAGAATCCGAAACGTCAGGCCAATAAACCTGTTGTTCCAGCTATCGCATTTTCTTCTCTTGAATTGCTTCCTTGAAACTCGCCTGCTCGATTTTCTCAGAAAGTTGGTTGTTTTTGGTGAGGATGCCTCGTATTGCCGTCTAAACAGGACACGATAATACGAACCACCTACTTAAAATAAGTGACCTTGCGATAAATCTCACGAAGAGTAAAGGTACCCGAATCTCAACACTAACACTAACGCTAACACAAAACTAAACTGTAACCGGTATCTTAACCCAGCCCTAGCATAAATCTCAACCCCATAGTTATCATGAACCCAAACATCAACCGGTATCCTAGTCCTGAACCTAATCCTGACACGAAGTTTGACCTTAACCTTAAACATAACCATAAACTTAGCACTTACAATCACCTTATTCCTAAACATAATTTCCTCGGAAGCTAGTGCAGATGAGTATTGCCGGCAAAGACAGGGAGACTGGGATGGTCATTTCTATGGCTTATTAGCCGTCGTCAGCCAGTCATACCCGACCCCAGGTGGTGCACCACCCGAGGATTGAACCCGCAACTCGTTGATCAGAAGTTCAAGGCTCTAACCATTTAGACACGGGTTTGTTTGTCTTGCCGGTTTATATCGAGCATGTAAGTCAAAATTCTCCATATAAACCGTCAAGACAATGAGCCTGTGGCTCAGTGGCTAGAGCGTTGTACATCTGCTCAACAGATCACGGGTTCGATCTTTGGGTGGTGCATCACCTGGAGTAGAGTATGCCTGGCTGACGATGGCTAATAAACCAGAAATGACCATTCCAGTCTCCCTTGTCTTTGCCGGCAATATTCATCTGCCTATTCTACTACTAACCGCTGTGTGGTGACTGCAGGCGGGGCTCGAGAGTGAGCCCCAAGGCAGAGCGGAGCAAGTGAGTTGCTTTAGCAATCGGTGAGCGTTCATCAACGAATGCAAGTTATTGTGGGCGTTCCATCTTCTTGTGTCCTGTTTATGTGGCCATTTAAGGCATCCTTACATTGTTTTTTTCCATTTGCATGGGTTTTGGATACTCAGGCGAATCCAGGTCAGTCAATTTTAAAGTGGAAACGATGGTTATTTATGATGAAGGAGGAAGTGTCCTCGGCCAAAATAGCTCAGAGCCCTGTTTGGCACTCGATGAATATCGAGTATTTAGTCTGTTGAAGGACCAATTCGGTAAACAGGGCTGATAGTGGAGGTCTATTGCAAGGAATTTGTGTATGTTCATACACCTGCTTACCGAAAGGTATATAGGTTTTAAAGCAATGCATTAGAAGTTCAAAGTAATGTTCAGACGACTTGAAAAGTTTGGCTCTGTAGTCTCAACGCCACGTCAGAAGTTTTGCTCAAAGCTCTACCAATATTGACTGTGGAATGAAGGTTAAGACTGAGAATATTCCATGGCCTTATCTGGCATACACTTTCGTTCATTTGCGTGTTGAATGAACTGTTGGTCAAAGTTACTGCTGTTGGCGGGTATTCCTCTCTTGTTTCATTTCCGAGGGTATTAGCGCGCGAACTTGGAGAAAATCCTTTGGAACAAACGTTCTCAGGCTCGGTCCGAAATTTTATATGAATATTTGAGTCATCAGTATGGTAAATAATTACGCAGTGAATATTCCATCAGAGAATGAAGACGACCAAATATCCGTTTTACCAACCTATGCGAAAAATTGTCGGGGATGGATATTTGTCTCTTGCCTGGTCGGCGGATCACTAAACGCGCAGCGTCCGTAAGTGGTTTGAAAAAAATCAGTCAATGAGTGTGACCACCTACGTGAATCTATAGGCTTTTGTCTGTTTGAGCGAACGGCTGTCTCATCAAATCGTCCCAATCGGATTTGCGAACTTGCTACTTAGCAAGTAGACTACGAGCTTTCGTTCGGCTGCCAAACTTGTTCACACAACCATGACCACATCCACCACGACGACGACCACCACCACCACCACTGTGGAGTAGCATTTGTCATCCAGCAAAATGCTTATGTCTTTATCGGCATTTTAACTTAAATGTTGTTACACTGCTGCTTATCATCAACAACAATGTTGTGTTGCTCCCAGCGTAGTAGCACGCCGACTCTTGTTTGAGAATTCGCCAAAGTCACAAGCCAAGTAGGGTGCAGTTTTCGATTTATAAACCTCCACCTGTATTAACTCAGTCGCACTGTCTATGAAGCATGCACATCTTTCCTATTTTATAGGCTTTAATTATGTAGAAATTCAAGTCTTCTTAGAATTTTACACACTAAGGAAGTGAAAGTTCAATTCTGAAAATTGTTTGGCAATTAACAAAAAAATTTCATTAGGGTCTGCATTTTATTTACGGATTTAAGTGTATCCACGCTGTATTTTTTTGAAGAGAACCACACAAATGTATCCCCCTTTCACCATAAAGAGGCCTATTAGTGCCCTTAGCGCACTAAAATTGTACATGCATAGGTCTTGCAGGAAAATATTTAGCAGCACGAGTACTCATGCAAGCCATTCAAAAATTCCAACAATTAGCAACTTTTTTGACCGATCAACCCCTCCCTTTAGGCGTCAGAGTAGAGACTTATTTTCAGAAATAGCTCAACAAGTGGAGTTTTGGGTAGGATTGCCTGGTATGGCCGCCTAAACAGGACCCTGGAACGGGACCCGCCCAAAATACATGCGGCTTTGTGCAAAATTACAGTAAAGTAGATAAGGTGTTAAGTTGAAGGTTAGGGTTAAGTTTAGGGTTAGGTTTAAGTTTTGGTTAGGGTCAGGATTATGTCAAGGGATATGGTTTGTGTTCGTGTTAACTGTAGGATTAAGGTTCCGGGTAGGGCAACGATTAAGATTAAGGTTTCATGATGTTGGAAATAGACACATATCACATTCCGAAAACATGTGCTTCAGGGTGAAAATAAACCGTTCCCGTTCCCCTGTCGTTCTTAGGCGGCCATAAAAGGCAACCCGACAGATTTTTGTGTACGCTATCTTGGAAAAAGAATGGAATCTATTGAAATGTTGAAATCAGTGGAATGAACCGCACCAGTGAAAGAACGGTTCTCCACCGAGCCTGATTTGTACAGGCAAATGCGATAGTGTTTGACGTAAAGTAACCATGCCACCTCACACGAAACAGGATGGGATTCTGTTTCCTGTTTACGAAAACATCAATTTCCGACGGTCTTGCAAAGTTCAGTCAGGGTGAGGGGCGTTTCGACGCTCATAACAATTAATTTTTCTTGTTGTTTGTGTGCTGATTGTTTACGGTCCTAACAGGCGGAACAATACGCTTTCTGAAATCTGTTTAAAAGTTTGGAGGATCAAAATCGATGTCTATAAATTATAATACTTCATAATGTTCGAAATAGATGCATATCACATTCCGAAAACATGTGCTTCAGGGTGAAAATAAACCGCCAACACCCTCCTTCAGAATTTGCGCTCGGCGTTGAGTTATGGAATTCGAGAGGTCCAGTGATCCTTCTTGTGGTATTTTGTCGGTACTGTAGCTGGCATCCTAGGGGACAAAATCGTACATTAAGGTTTTGGTCTTCTTTAGGAGGAAAATCACAATTGATTCACTGGGACTCGTATGTATAAATATGCAGCGCTGCGACATCAATCCAATAAGATAAATTTTGAGTAAACGGAAGACTTTATTCGAAGAACATACAATCAACTTTCGATTATTCATACAAGTGCTAATGTTCAGCAGCAAGTCTCAACTGATAGGTTAACAGTTGAGGAACCGAGATGGGGGACTGGGAGCTGTCTCCACGGAAGGGGTCTTTTTTTCTACACTCATATGGCAAAACACACGACAAAAAACAATCTTAATCTCCAGAAATCAGCCATACTCTTAACCTCAAAAAAATATTTCCTCCGTTCTCTCTGCCAATTAAAGTTGCTCTCCTTTCAATGGGTCTTATCTACACGGCCTGTAGGTATATTGTTAGGGTTATCAGTGACCTCAAATCCAACTGCAGAATTGCAGAATCATATGGAGGAAGAAAAGATTATTGTTTGTGACGTGGCTGGGAGAGTCTTCTGAGGTAGCGTTTGAGTACGTCAAAGTGTGTGATAAAGGTGGGACCTCGGGGCATTTGCACGTGTCGGTTAATATAGGTTATCAGATTTCACCGACTATTATACAGGGTTCTTCTTAAGGGTAGAAGCATTGGTTTAGGGTACCGACGAGAGAACTTGTCCCTATAGCATGTCAACAGGTCACCGCATTTATTAGGGCACCCATGGGCATACCAAACAACGTAATTTTTGCCGATCATAGGCAGTCGCAAATTTTTTGCGCACGCTATAGTATGTGTAAGGTGAAAGCACTCGTGCGTCGCGAGCACATCGTTTTCAGGAGAAAAGGTGTCTGTAGGAAGCATCGGAAGGAAAGAGTCGGCCAAACTGGCGCCCTGTTAGCAGGATGAATGGGACTTGCTTAACGGAATACCTCAATCCTGACTACTATAGTATAAAAAGGGGAAATTTTTCCAAGATTGCTTGATAAACACATACATAAAATAAATACCCACTCTAGTGGCACCTGTAAGATAATTTGATGCCTCATTCTCTGCCTTGTGGTTACCGGCTTGGGTGTCGTACGAAGGAGCTTTTTGCGATAGGCGGTTAGGGGCTCGGTCCTTCACACGGTTAATGTTTTTCGTCGAGCTTATAGATCCCGCGTGCAAGTGTCCGTATTTATGCTCTCCATAGCATGGTCCATACGCCCAGAATTTTCCGCGAACTGACTGCTGTGTCTATGATTGTTTGCGTGTAATAAGCAGGTCGCCTTGGGGTCAAATCCGTAAGTAATAGGAAAGCCTATGTGAACTGAGGCCTCGCCTAGAATGGTACAACACAACTGCATTTCCAACCACAGCAACACGTGTCAGGCATGCACCACGAGTCAGTCGGACTAATCGGTTCGGGAACGACGATAACCTTTCCTTAATTGGGTCGTATCGGATCAGATAATGTTCGATTGCATCCTTCATACAGAGGGAGTGCTGCCTCGTTTAAATTTCGAGGAAATTTATAGGCAAAGTTGGCTTAAATTTTTTGGAAGAAATCTTTCAGGCTCCGTACAAACGCTGATATGAATATTTGAGCTGAAATCCATCAGCTAGTGCGGAATAACCACATAAGCTTCACAAGCTACCAAGTTTTTAGATAGTACGTACACTGTCAGTGTGGTGAAGAGTTACGTAGTTGCACACTATTGACTGCCTGTTGACAGCTTCTGAATATTATGCCGTTATTCCACGATAGCTTATGAATTTTAGCTCCAATTTTCATATCAACTTTCAGCCTGAAAAGGTTTGTTCCGCAGGATATTCCTCGGAAACTAAAGTTGATGTATTCGATATATACACGAAGCTCACTGGAGGACCCATTGATGAACCGAACCCCCCAGCGGCATAATATCAACGAAGCACGTATTTCTGAACTTTTAGCTTATATTTGTGCGGTCGGTATGGTGAATAATTAGGTGAAGGTATTGTTGTTAATTGGACAGCAATTCGAAAGGAGTGTTCTTGGATAAGATAGCATCAAAAACTTTATCCATCTGATCGTCAGCCATGTATGGGAACGTTGTAGGGTTCCTTTCTCCCTGGTGCATATTTTATGAGTCAAAACTCAGGCAGCGCAAACTTTAAAGGATAAGGAAACTTTAGCAGGAATGTTTCGGACCTGCATTGCCATTATTTCAGCATGTGGGTGGTTCGATGACCACGCTTGGGATATTTCGTCCGAATTGGTGGGCTTGCACCCTCTACCAACTCTGGTCTTATTTACTCGGTCTTGACACCGGGTTTATTAGGAACAGAGAGTGAGGTAGATGCTGCGCAAATCGTCGCTCAGTATTAGCCAGCGTAAGTCATCGTCCTTGCACCACCATGTTGTGGAGCACAGGGTGACCTTGTCAAACACGATGGTCAAACTGTCGTGATTTCAGTTGGTATTCCGAGCGAGCAGGTCGGCAAGTAAGTTATTGTCTTTCTCCGAATTATAAATATTCGCAAACAGATGCAAATTTTGGAGTTTCAGATGTTCGTAGGGATAAACAAGAATACGGGTTGAACACCGGAAGAATTTGTTTTATCATGCTAAGCTTTTGAACTCGGGCAGGAGTTTCTCGTCAGATGTAGTATATACAACAGAAAAAACCTAAACTTCTAGGGAGTACAAGCCAATCAACTACAAATGACACATGTCTGGAGGTCACTGCGCAGGGTCTCGTATGCTGGCACCGGATCGATATACCCACCAAATTGTTCCGGTGCTCGACTAGTCTGTTTCTTCCTCACTCCTAAAAATATTCATCAATGCGTTATAAATCCAGTAAGAGAAATTTTGAACCGACGTAACAGTTGAGTCGTGAAAGGTACAATCAACTCCTTTCAATTTCTCATGCAGGTACCAACCTTCCAGAACAAGTTTCAACTATTAACTTCACAGTTTCGGATCCGGGACGGTGGGGCTGGCAGCTGTCACCATGAACGAGGTCATTTTTCCGCACTCGCACTACAAAGCAAGTAGAAAGAAACAGTTGTAGTTTTCGGAAGGTAGAATTACTGTCAGTTTAAACGAAGTGCTGTCAGTGCTTCTGGCGGTTAGTGCGACTAAATCCTGTGCTTCCGGACATGTGTGCCACCTGTGCAGGGAAATTATAGCTCCTATGCGTACTTAATAAACCATACCTAGGTTTATTACGTAGCCGGTTCTTCTGGGATTCTGCTAGTAACTCTCAGAGACTCCACAGGTGGCACACGAAGTGAATTCAGGAATCGGCTGTTGAATACCAGCCTCAGACACATTTGCTGCGAGTTTACAATTTATATAGTTCCTTACAATAAAATGAGCTTCCAGTCTTCTCCTTGCAGTACTTTTGGGGTAGAACATTTCGTATATGCACTTGTCGGTAACGAAAAATATTTAAAGGACCTAGAGCAATGCGCCTCTGTAACCGTTAAGGATGAAGCCAGCCCAAAATAAAAGTTAACCTTCATGGAATGATGTAATTTACGGTATGATTTTGAATCCATAGTATAGAAGATTCGGCAAAGGTTCCTTGACCAGTTGACCAACCCTGCGTCCTGTTAAGCACCTTAATGCGCGCAAACGCACACGACTAACGTTGCTAGTAAATGACGTATTTCGTCATGATGGTAGTGAAAGCCATGATAGTATTGTCACCAGAGTCCTCCCCTATTTGACGGCGGAATTGTCTGTAGGGCATACCAGCGCAAATAGGCACGTGGATTCCAGTACCTTTAGGCGTCCTCTTGAGGGCAATGGTCAAAGAACCGTGACGACTGCTCATTAACGCGCTAATCCTACCAGCGTCCTCAAGCGCTCATGGCGTGGAGGAAGGGAGCAACATTACAACGTTTGCCACCTCGAGGCGGGATGCTTACGCGCGGGCACGCCAGTCTCAACGACAACACCTCCCTACCGATGCGGATAACAGAAACGATAGATGCCAGTGCGAACACAGCCGCGCAAGCTCAGCTCAGCTGCCCCCCATCACGACCACCATCTTCGCCCCCTCCTCACATCGCAAATCCATTATAAACACTTGACTGATCGTCAAGTGGAGAACCAACACTCCTCACAGGTGAGAGATAATTACGAACGGTAGACAGCGCTGTGAGGGCGACTAAGGCAGGTGTAAAACGGTTGGAAAATGATAACTAACTTGGACAGATTAATGATGAAAGGCACTGAGTCTGCTGATGGTCGAGAGGCAACGAGGAGGGAAGCAAAGTATTTATCGTTCTTCTTCTCCGGTCGGCCTTAGAAATACAGATGGAGGAATAATAAACGCTTACTTCACTCAGGGCATGTAACGTTTTAGGAAGTTCCGAGGTGCAAACTGATGAAGGAGGAACAATGGATCAAAGCATTCCAATAACGTTATGCTTAACATTGAGCCATAATTGGCAGTTTTTCGAGTAATCCCAATGCCGAAACTGGGTGTAGAAAATTTCTAATTCTTATGGGAAATGGGGTGTATTAACAATTGAACAGGTAATTGTACCCCAGTATCAAGATCCTATCCTATGGAACAATAGCTTCAGCTTTATACCATGCGATCATAAAAAAGAAATAGGCTTAAGAAAGCCTGTTTTAAAATAGTAAGTAATGAAAAAATCTAAAATCCATGCATTCAGCTCTCATTAATAAACGCACTCGTCTGAATCTCGTCCACGACTTCAATTCTGGGCTGTAACTTCGAACCAACGATCCTGCAGCAAACTGCCGAAATTATGTCTCACTTCTAGTGACCGTGACACGATCGACAAATGTCCCTCTACCACTGATAATATATCCGATCGCAACCGAAAGAACGAATCCTGGCCTCAAGAGTTAGGATGTTGGAGTTCCAAACCACAGATTGCGAGGTCTAGCCTCAGTGATGACAAAACCCAGGGTTGCAAGTGGCTAGCTGATGACTGATAAGAATCTAAAAATGGCCAATCCAGTTTTTAAGTATTTGTCAGGAATGCTTTTCTGCTCATACAACTAGCAACTGTGTGACTGTGGGCGGGGCTCTGGCAGGAGCCCCTTAGACAAAACGGGACGATAATGTTCGAAAACGCGAATGCCCATATGCGACATACATTAAAGGAGCAATACCCAAACAAAAATGGTGAAGGTGGCACGCTATATATATATATATATATATATATATATATATATATATATATATATGTTCCGTTGTGCCCTGGAGCTCAGACTAGAGCCCTCGCAGGCGGTCGCATAGCGACGTGTAGCATATGTTGATAAGGTGGAACCGACAAAGACAAGGGAGACCAGAATGGCCATTTATGGCTTATAAGCCGTCATCAGCCAGTAATACCCAATCCCACGTGTGGCACACCTGGGATTCGAACCCGCGACCTTTGGTATTTGAGTCGAACGCTCTACCATTGAGCCACGGGCTCGTTGTTTTTGTCAGTTGTGATCGGGAATATGATGATAGTGTGGGGCTCACCGATCTGCTTAAGGAACATGCATGTTCCGTTGTGCCCTGGAGCTCAGACTAGAATGAAGATTCGAGGTCCAGATATATTATCAAGCTCATCATCCCCCGAAGAAGACGAAGAAGAAGGGACGAGTTCATGGACCGGAATGTATTTTGACTGACGTTTTGGAAACCCCCTCGTTTCCATCATCAGAGTTCTGTGGCTCTGCTGGTCTTGACTTTTTCAGCCTTGACGCCTGCCTGGTATTATATCCCTGCTCGGAGTATGACCTTTGACCTCCCTGTTTGCTGCTGATCAGGTTTAATCTCTCCCCTCGCGTGACATAAGTACCGTTTGCTGCCGTCGTATTTGTCGGCAAGTCAGCGTGAATGGTGGCCTGTCCCTCGTCAGCCAACGGACTGATCAGTCGTTGACGGCCGCGTGAGTTAATTTCAGCCTCGTGGGCGTGGTGGTGAGTTGGCGTTCCACGCCAGTTACGTGGACTCCGGCCGGCTCCTCTCTTCTTTTTCTCTAGTGTCCGTTGTCTGCCATGCTTGGTTTTGCTCGACTGTCCCATTGGCCCTGCCCGAACTGACTCGAGGCTTTTGCGTATCGCCTGGTAGGCGGGATGCAAGTCTATGGCTCTGTTAAGTGTGCCCGTCGAGGACCGACTTTCGAGCAGCAGTCTGGCCATCTTATCGTTGGCTCGGCCGATTACCCTCGTTTTCTCAAAGGCGAAACTGTGGTTCTTCTGTTGTATGTGGCCATAGACCATAGCCAGCTTGTCCTTGCGGTTGATTGTAAGCGGGTGTTCATGCAATCTTGTGTCAAGGCGTTTGCCCGTTTCACCAATACCCCGCGTCACAGCTTTGGCATGGTATGCTGTAAACTACTGCTGATTGCTCTGTCATTGGTAGCGGTTCTTTGGGCCTCATAATGTGCTGTCTGATTGTTGCTCCAGGCTCATGAACCACACCGATCCCGAAAGGTTTCAGGATTCTTGCTGTCGCCTCTGATACGTTCTTCACATAAGGGATTGCGAGCCATAACTTCGGGTCTTCTCCTTTCGATCGCTCATGGTGGGGCTTCCTAAGACACTTGCGTATAAAGGGCTTCGGATAACCATTGGCTTCAAATAGGGCATGCAGGTACTTAGTCTCATCCTTCTTCCCACTGTAGTCGCTGCAGTTTGTTTTAACGCGCTGGAAGAGGGATCTGACACAATGGCGTTTGTGAGCAACGGGGTGGTGTCTTCTGAAGTGGAGGATACGCATGGTGTTGGTTACCTTCCGGTAGACCGTTGTCCTCATTTTCCTGCAGACACTATATGGCACGTATCTATGGTCTGCCAAAGGTGCACAAGCCTGGAGTGGCATTACGACCCATCGTATCTTTACGCGGCACCCCAACTTTTGGGTTGTCAAAGTGGCTCTACTAGCGATTGTATTTCCTGCCAGAGCCCCGCCCACAGTCACACAGTTGCTAGTTGTATGAGCAGAAAAGCATTCCTGACAAATGACTTAAAAACTGGATTGGCCATTTTTAGATTCTTATCAGTCATCAGCTAGCCACTTGCAACCCTGGGTGTTGTCATCACTGAGGCTAGACCTCGCGATCTGTGGTTTGGAACTCCAACATCCTAACTCTTTGAGGCCAGGACTCGTTCTTTCGGTTGCGATCGGATATATTATCAGTGGTAGAGGGACATTTGTCGATCGTGTCACGGTCACTAGACGTGAGACATAATTTCGGCAGTTTGCTGCAGGATCGTTGGTTCGAAGTTACAGCCCAGAATTGAAGTCGTGGACGAGATTCAGACGAGTGCGTTTATTAATGAGAGCTGAATGCATGGATTTTAGATTTTTTCATTACTTACTATTTTACAATAGGCTTTCCTAAGCCTATATCTTTTTTATGATCGCATGGTATAAAGCTGAAGCTATTGTTCCATAGGATAGGATCTTGATACTGGGGTACAATTACCTGTTCAATTGTTAATACACCCCATAATCTGGCTGTAAAACCATCTGATGTGGCCGCAGCAAGGTTCTACGGATTACCAAAAGTACACAAGGCCGATATTCTCCTCCGTCCAATTGTCTCATTGCGTGGTGCACCAACATTCAATCTGGCTAAATGGTTGTTCCGACACCTGAAGTCTCTCACCTCGGGCACAGCCACAACGGTCACTTCAGCTACTCAGTTCCTGGAGAGGCTCAGGGGGATGCGACTCACCGCAGACGAGGTCATGGTGTGATTTGATGTCACCTCTCTCTTCACTTCAATCCCGCAGGACTTAGCAGTCAAAACGGTAAGCGAATTGCTTGAGAAGCGGTACGATGATGCAGGCGAGTCGGTGAAGCGGGGACATCTTGTCCAACTCTTAAAATGCTGTCTTAAGACGTACTTCACCTTTGAGGGGACCATGTACGAGCAGATCAGAGGGACGCCAATGGGATCGCCGCTCTCGGGCTTCATCGCTGAGGCAGTTCTCCAAAAGCTTGAGACTCTGGTTTTCGAAAACTACAGGCCGACGTTTTGGACTCGATACGTCGACGATACCTTCGTCATCATCAAGCGAGAAATGATCGAAGAATTCCATAGCGTCCTGAATTCCGTCTTCCCGGACATCCAATTCACAATGGAGGCCGAAATCAACAACCAACTGCCATTCCTGGATGTTTTTGTCCATCGAAAATCCAACGGGCACATAAAAACTACGGTTTTTAGAAAGGCGACCAACACACGCCAAATTCTAAGTTACCACAGTAAAGCACCCGTTGTGCCACAAAGGCAGCTGTGTGCGAACTCTTTACAGAAGGGCAGAAACACATTGCAGCGAGTCGGACGACAAAAGGGCAGAGCTCCGCTACCTCCAGCGCATTTTCATTGCCAACGGATACCCTCGTAACTTCATCGAGCGCAGCAGGCTGGCCAAACCAAGACAAAATCTGGTAACAGAACAGCCAAAAGTCTGGCGTGCACTGCCATACATTGACGGCGTCTCTGAGGCAGTTTCCCGCCTCCTCAGACTGCTGGGGATCGGAATCACCCATCGACCGGATTCAGCCATTCGGAATCTAGTTATGAGACCGAAAGCCCCCCTTCCACGAGGTGAGACTTCAAAACATCATCTACAGGATCCAATGTGACTCCTGTGAAGTTAACTACGTCGGAGAGACAGGGGAAGCGGTTGCAGACCCGTGTTACCGAACACGTGCGGGCAGTGAGGAGAATGGACCCATTGTCCCTGGTGGCAGAACACTGTGCAAACTCTGGGCACACGTTCGCCTTCCAAAACGCCGAAATCCTGGGTCGAGGAAATGACCGCGTAACCAGGGAAACAATTGAAGCCTGGCACACGGAGCCTACGTCGATCAACCGTTGTGTCGCCCTTCCGGCAGCCTACCAGGCCCTCCAGGCGCAGCTCATCGAACGTAAGAGCAAACACGGAATTAGGCCAAACGTGAATTCCACCGCGGGAGAACCTAGGACGGACATGCACCTAACCACGCCACAATTCGGGGCCGACGAAGGCGCAGTCATGATCACCGCCGCATCAATTGCTACCCCGACAGACGAGGAGACATGCACTCAGGACACAAACAACACAGGGCGCCAATTAAGGTCATTGCTGACCCAGATAATGGCCGCCCCCCTCAACGAGAGACATGTCAACTGTCAGAAATTTCCTCCTCACCCCCTTCTTCACCCCGGTGGCTACAGAGATGATTCCTGTGTGTATGCCGGCAATTAAGGACTCCCCCACCCCGTCCTCCTATAGTGCACACTGTTAAGGTGAACCCGTACAAACAACCCTGTCACAAACTGGCTATCACCCCCTATAACTACTGTGAAACGTGGTACGATACTCACCTCCGACGATGGAAGCTGGTATGCTTTTGAAACGTCAGGACAATACACCTTTAGTCCCTGAGATCGCCTTTTCTTCTCATATATATATATATATATATATATATATATATATATATATATATATATGATAAGGTGGAACCGGTTCCACATTATCGACATATGCTACACGTCGCTATGCGACCGCCTGTGAGGGCTCTAGTCTGAGTTCCAGGGCACAACGGAACATAAATGTTCCTTAAGCAGATCGGTGAGCCGCACACTATCATTTATATATATATATATATATGAGAAGAAGAGGCGCTATACAAACGGGCTGAAACACACTGCAGCGAGCCAGGCGAAAGAAAGGCAGAACTTCGATACCTCCAACGCCTCTTCATGGCCAACGGGTATCCCCGCAACTTCATCGAACGTAGCAGACAGTGCAGGCAAAGCCGACGGCCAGTTCCCATGCTCGCCTCTTCTTCTCATTTATTTCCGGGAACACACACCTTCGCTTCTATTAGCAATATATATATATATATATATATATATATATATATATATATATATTGGGATGCCTAGTTATAATTGCAGAGAGGAGACACGACAGAGAATATGGGTAGATTCATACAGTCTGTTTCGGGCTATGGCCGACTTCGGCCTGGTAATTGGTTGCCTGTTCGTGACCTTTGCCACCCATACGGAGCTTGTTTGCTTCGGGAAGCCACTAGATCGGTGTGCGCCTATTCCTGTTTGAATAAATACCCGATCTGCAGCGACAGAGAATGACAGGTGGTGAGGCACTGATGAACTTCGGTTCGATGAAGTGCTTATGACCCATCTGCTAGACCCAGTGCGTGGACTGTCTGCGCCGTACTCGAGTGCATGTTTGTGTTTCCAGTCCCAGCTGGTAGTCAGGGTTATGATTGGCTGAATGAAGGCAGAATAAGCCCGAAGCAGACTGTATCAATCTACCCAATATTCTCTGTCATGTCTCCTCTCTGCAATATATATATATATATATATATATATATATATATATATATATATATATATATATATGTTAATGTGGAACCGACAAAGACAAAGGGAGACCGGAATGGCCATTTCTGGCTTATGAGCCATCATCAGCCAGTCATACCCAATCCCAATGGTGGAACACCTGGGATTTGAACCCGCGACCTTTGGTATTTGAGTCGAACGCTCTACCATTGAGCCACGGGCTCGTTGCTTTGGGTTTGGGTATGACTGGCTGATGACGGCTAATAAGCCAGAAATGGCCATTCCGGTATCCCTTGTCTTTGTCGGTTCCACATTAACAACATATGCTACATGTCGCTATGCGAATGCCTGTGAGCACTCTAGTCTGAGTTCTAGGGCACAACGGAACATAAATGTTCCTTAAGCAGATCGGTGAGCCACACTATCATCATATTCCCGATCGCAACCGACAAAGCAACGAGCCCGTGGCTCAATGGTAGAGCGTTCGACTCAAATACCAAAGGTCGCGGGTTCGAATCCCAGGTGTTCCACACTTGGGATTGGGTATGACTGGCTGATGACGGCTAATAAGCCAGAAATGGCCATTCCGGTCTCCCTTGTCTTTGTCGGTTCCACATTAACAACATATGCTACATGTCGCTATGCGACTGCCTGTGAGTACTCTAGTCTGAGTTCCAGGGCACAACGGAACATAAATGTTCCTTAAGCAGATCGGTGAGCCACACACTATCATATATATATATATATATATTATGATAGTGAGGTGTTCACCGATCTGGCTTATTAACGTGGATGTTCCGCTGTGCCCTGGAGCTCACTTTAGAGCCCTCGCAGGCAGTCGCATTGCAACTTGGGGAATATGATGATAAGGTGGAACCGACAAAGACAAGGGAGACCGGAATGGCCATTTCTGGCTTATTAGCCGTCATCAGCCAGTCATACCCAATCCAGGTGTGGATCACACGAGATTCGAACCCGCGACCTTTGGTCATTGAGTGTAACACTCTACCATTTAGCCACGAGCCCGTTGTTTTGTCGGTTTGCGATCGGGACTATGAATTATGATAGTGAGGTGTTCACCGATCTGGCTAAGGAACATGGATGTTCCGTTGTGCCCTGGAGCTCACTTTTAGAGCCCTCGCAGGCAGTCGCATAGCAACTTGGGGAATATGATGATAAGGTGGAACCGACAAAGACAAGGGAGACCGCAATGGCCATTTCTGGCTTATTAGCCGTCATCAGCCAGTCATACCAAATCCAGGGTGTGGATCACCCGAGATTCGAACCCCCACCTTTGGTCATTGAGTGTTACACTCTACCATTGAGCCACGAGTCCGTTGTTTTTGTCGGTTTGCGATCGGGACTATGAATTATGATAGTGAGGTGTTCACCGATCTGGCTAAGGAACATGGATGTTCCGTTGTGCCCTGGAGCTCACTTTAGAGCTCCCTCGCAGGCAGTTGCATAGCAACTTGGGGAATATGATGATAAGGTGGAACCGACAAAGACAAGGGAGACCGGAATGGCCATTTCTGGCTTATTAGCCGTCATCAGCCAGTCATACCCAATCCCGGGTGTGGATCACCCGAGATTCGAACCCGCGACCTTTGGTCATTGAGTGTAACACTCTACCATTGAGCCACGAGTCCGTTGTTTTTTGTCGGTTTGCGATCGGGACTATGAATTATGATAGTGAGGTGTTCACCGATCTGGCTAAGGAACATGGATGTTCCGTTGTGCCCTGGAGCTCATTTTAGAGCCCTCGCAGGCAGTTGCATAGCAACTTGGGGAATATGATGATAAGGTGGAACCGACAAAGACAAGGGAGACCGGAATGGCCATTTCTGGCTTATTAGCCGTCATCAGCCAGTCATACCCAATCCCGGGTGTGGATCACCCGAGATTCGAACCCGCGACCTTTGGTCATTGAGTGTAACACTCTACCATTGAGCCACGAGTCCGTTGTTTTGTCGGTTTGCGATCGGGACTATGAATTATGATAGTGAGGTGTTCACCGATCTGGCTAAGGAACATGGATGTTCCGTTGTGCCCTGGAGCTCACTTTAGAGCCCTCGCAGGCAGTTGCATAGCAACTTGGGGAATATGATGATAAGGTGGAACCGACAAAGACAAGGGAGACCGGAATGGCCATTTCTGGCTTATTAGCCGTCATCAGCCAGTCATACCCAATCCAGGTGTGGATCACCCGAGATTCAAACCCGCGACCTTTGGTCATTGAGTGTAACACTCTACCATTGAGCCACGGGCCCGTTGTTTTGTCGGTTTGCGATCGGGACTAGGAATTATGATAGTGAGGTGTTCACCGATCTGGCTAAGGAACATGGATGTTCCGTTGTGCCCTGGAGCTCAACTTAGAGCCCTCACAGGCAGTCGCATAGCAACTTGGGGAATATGATGATAAGGTGGAACCGACAAAGACAAGGGAGACCGGAATGGCCATTTCTGGCTTATTAGCCGTCATCAGCCAGTCATACCCAATCCAGGGTGTGGATCACCCGAGATTCGAACCCGCGACCTTTGGTCATTGAGTGTAACACTCTACCATTGAGCCACGAGTCCGTTGTTTTTGTCGGTTTGCGATCGGGACTATGAATTATGATAGTGAGGTGTTCACCGATCTGGCTAAGGAACATGGATGTTCCGTTGTGCCCTGGAGCTCACTTTAGAGCCCTCGCAGGCAGTCGCATAGCAACTTGGGGAATATGATGATAAGGTGGAACCGACAAAGACAAGGGAGACCGGAATGGCCATTTCTGGCTTATTAGCCGTCATCAGCCAGTCATACCCAATCCCGGGTGTGGATCACCCGAGATTCGAACCCGCGACCTTTGGTCATTGAGTGTAACACTCTACCATTGAGCCACGAGTCCCGTTGTTTTGTCGGTTTGCGATCGGGACTATGAATTATGATAGTGAGGTGTTCACCGATCTGGCTAAGGAACATGGATGTTCCGTTGTGCCCTGGAGCTCACTTTAGAGCCCTCGCAGGCAGTTGCATAGCAACTTGGGGAATATGATGATAAGGTGGAACCGACAAAGACAAGGGAGACCGGAATGGCCATTTCTGGCTTATTAGCCGTCATCAGCCAGTCATACCCAATCCCGGGTGTGGATCACCCGAGATTCGAACCCGCGACCTTTGGTCATTGAGTGTAACACTCTACCATTGAGCCACGGTCCCGTTGTTTTGTCGGTTTGCGATCGGGACTATGAATTATGATAGTGAGGTGTTCACCGATCTGGCTAAGGAACATGGATGTTCCGTTGTGCCCTGGAGCTCACTTTAGAGCCCTCGCAGGCAGTTGCATAGCAACTTGGGGAATATGATGATAAGGTGGAACCGACAAAGACAAGGGAGACCGGAATGGCCATTTCTGGCTTATTAGCCGTCATCAGCCAGTCATACCCAATCCCGGGTGTGGATCACCCGAGATTCGAACCCGCGACCTTTGGTCATTGAGTGTAACACTCTACCATTGAGCCACTAGTCCAGTTGTTTTTGTCGGTTTGCGATCGGGACTATGAATTATGATAGTGAGGTGTTCACCGATCTGGCTAAGGAACATGGATGTTCCGTTGTGCCCTGGAGCTCACTTTAGAGCCCTCGCAGGCAGTCGCATAGCAACTTAGGGAATATGATGATAAGGTGGAACCGACAAAGACAAGGGAGACCGGAATGGCCATTTCTGGCTTATTAGCCGTCATCAGCCAGTCATACCCAATCCCGGGTGTGGATCACCCGAGATTCGAACCCGCGACCTTTGGTCATTGAGTGTAACACTCTACCATTGAGCCACGGGGCCCGTTGTTTTGTCGGTTTGCGATCGGGACTATGAATTATGATAGTGAGGTGTTCACCGATCTGGCTAAGGAACATGGATGTTCCGTTGTGCCCTGGAGCTCACTTTAGAGCCTCACAGGCAGTTGCATAGCAACTTGGGGAATATGATGATAAGGTGGAACCGACAAAGACAAGGGAGACCGGAATGGCCATTTCTGGCTTATTAGCCGTCATCAGCCAGTCATACCCAATCCCGGGCGTGGATCACCCGAGATTCGAACCCGCGACCTTTGGTCATTGAGTGTAACACTCTACCATTGAGCCACGGGCCCGTTGTTTTGTCGGTTTGCGATCGGGACTATGAATTATGATAGTGAGGTGTTCACCGATCTGGCTAAGGAACATGGATGTTCCGTTGTGCCCTGAGCTCACTTTAGAGCCCTCGCAGGCAGTTGCATAGCAACGTATATAGATAGAATATATAGATGTATATAGGTGGAAAACGGAACCGACAAAGACAAGGGAGACCGGAATGGCCATTTCTGGCTTATTAGCCGTCATCAGCCAGTCATACCCAATCCCAAGTGTGGCACACCTGAGATTCGAACCCGCGACCTTTGGTCATTTGAGTGTAACACTCTACCATTTGAGCCACGGGCCCGTTGTTTTGTCGGTTTGTGATCGGGAATATGATAGATAGTGAGGTGCTCACCGATCTGGCTTAAGGAACATGCATGTTCCGTTGTGCCCTGGAGCTCAGCCTTTAGAGCTCCGCAGGCGGTCAGCAACGTGAGGCATATGATGGAACGTGGAACCGACAAAGACAAGGAGACCGAATGGCCATTTCGGCTTATTAGCCGTGTTTATTAGGTGTGCTTATTAGGTGCTTATTAGGTGTGCTATTAGGTGCCACACTTGGGATTGGGTATGACTGGCTGATGACGGCTAATAAGCCAGAAATGGCCATTCCGGTCTCCCCTTTGTCTTTGTCGGTTCCATTCCATTATATGCTACACGTCGCTATGCGACCGCCTGCGAGGGCTCTAGTCTGAGCTCCAGGGCACAAAGGAACATGCATGTTCCTTAAGCAGATCGGTGAGCCCCACACTATCATCATATTCCCGATCACAACCGACAAAAACAACGAGCCCGTGGCTCAAAATGGTAGAGCGTTCGACTCAAATACCAAAGGTCGTGGGTTCGAATCCCAGGTGTGCCACACTTGGGATTGGGTATGACTGGCTGATGACGGCTAATAAGCCAGAAATGGCCATTCCGGTCTCCCCTTGTCTTTGTCGGTTCCATTCCATCATATGCTACACGTCGCTATGCGACCGCCTGCGAGGGCTCTAGTCTGAGCTCCAGGGCACAACGGAACATGCATGTTCCTTAAGCAGATCGGTGAGCCCCCACACTATCATCATATTCCCGATCACAACCGACAAAACAACGAGCCCGTGGCTCAAATGGTAGAGCGTTCGACTCAAATACCAAAGGTCGCGGGTTCGAATCCCAGGTGTGCCACACTTGGGATTGGGTATGACTGGCTGATGACGGCTAATAAGCCAGAAATGGCCATTCCGGTCTCCCTTGTCTTTGTCGGTTCCATTCCATCATATGCTACACGTCGCTATGCGACCGCCTGCGAGGGCTCTAGGCTGAGCTCCAGGGCACAAAGGAACATGCATGTTCCTTAAGCAGATCGGTGAGCCCCACACTATCATATATATATATATATATATATATATATTGCTAAGAGTGCAACAGGCAAGACGCAGACAGCTGTTTCACGGTCATTACCGATATATATATATATATATATATATATATATATATATATATATATATATATATACGAACGACATGGGTACGAGCTGAGAGCCAAGACAGGTGGTTCCCCGATGATTCTGCTTATGAATGACGCAGCAACGAGACGATCGGCTTCTCAGTATGTTCCACAGTGTTCTCTTAGCGGTTTATGTTATATTGTTTCCTTGAGAATAACCGGGGAAATAATTTCTGAAATAAGTAAGCACAGGACATCCATTCGGGTGATCCAGACATGACTTTTTAGGTTCAGACTCGAAATTTCCATGAACACCTGGTCCGAATAATATTAAGAACCGGGGAGGCATCACATAATTCCCATTCCACAAAGAAACCGTACTACAAGTATTAAAAAACGTGTATGGCATAGATGGTACACCGTACTACCAACAAAGGTACTAGCTTTAAGCTCAGACTCGCGTTTCGCCGACGTTTCTGCTACTTAATGACGCAGGAAAAGGAATTCAGCTCCTCAGGGTTTCTCCCAGCGTTCACTATGTGGCTTGTGGTATATGGACTCCTGAGAATAATCGGGGAAATAATTCTTGAAATTATTATATGCAGAACATTGTGTCTGGTAATCCAGACATGAATTTTTATGGTCAAATTTGAAATTTCAATGAATACCTGGGCCGAAGACAAGTAAACACTTTGGATTAACCACATACTGCCATTTTACAAGCAAGTAGTACCACAAGTATTATGAAATGTACATAGCAATGATGGTATTCCGTACTCCCAACATGCGTACTAGGTAAGAGCCCAGACACTTGTTCGGCCGATGTTTCTGCTACTGAAGGACGCAGCAACGAGGGGTATGGCTGCCCAGGGCTTCCCCCGGCGTTCTCTCTGCGGTTTCTGGTATATAGACTCCAAAGAATAATTGGGGAAATAATTTCTGAAAGTATTATATCTAGAACATGGCGTCCGGTGATCTACACATGACTTTTTAGGGTAAGACTCGAAATTTAAATGAACATCTGGGTCGAAGACAATCAACCACTGTTGAATAAGTAGGTAATGACCACTCTATAAACAAGTCGTACAACAACGGGTAAGAAATATATATGGCACTGACAGTACAACGTACTCCCGACATAGGTTCTACCTAAAAGCTCAGACTCGTGTTTCGCCAATGTTTCTGCTACTGAATGACGCAGGAAGGAGGATTTCGGCTCCTCAGGGTGTTCCCCAGCGTTCTTTATGCGGTTTCTGGTATATGGACTCCTGAGAATAATCGGGGAAATAATTTCTGCAATTATTATATGTAGAACATGGAGTCCAGTGATCCAGACATGACTTGTTAGGGTCAGACTCGAAATTTCAAAGAACATCTTGATCGAAGACAATCAACTACTGAGGTATAAGCACGTAAGGCCCACTCTATAAACAAGTCGTACCACAAGTATTAACAAATGTGCATGGCAAAGAGTGTATACCGTACTTCCGACATAAGTTCTAGCTTAAAGCCCAGAGCTGTGTTTCGCCGATGTTTCTGCGTCTGAATGAGGCAGCAGCGATGGGATCGGCTCCTCGGAGGGTCCCCAAGCGTTATCTATGTGGTTTCTGGTATATGGACTCCAGCGAATTATCGGGAAATGATTTCAAAAATTATTAGATGCAGAACATGGAGACAGGTGATCCATTCATGACCTTTTAGGGTCATATCCGAAATTTCAATGAACATCTGTGTCGATGTCAATCAACCACTGTGGAATAACCACGTAATGCTCATTCTAAATGAATTCTCAGCACAAGTAGTAGGATATGTAAATGGCAAAGATGGTACGTCGCACTCCTGAAATAGGTACTATCTAAAGCCCAGACGTGTGTTTCGCCGATGTTTTTGCGTCTGCATGACACAGCAGCGATGGGATACGCTCCTCAGTGGGTCACCCAGGGTTCTCTATGCAGTTTGTGGTATATGGATTCCAGAGAATACGTAAGGAAATAATTTCTGAAATTATTATAGGTAGAACATGTGTTCCGGTGATCTAGACAGGACTTTTTATGTTCAGACTCGAAATTTCAATGAACATCATGGTTGACTACAATCATCCACTGATGAATAATCACGTAATACCCACTGTATAAACAAGTGTTACAACAAGTTGTAAGAAATGTATATGGCAATGACAGTGCACCGTACTCCCGACATGGGTACTAGCTAAAAGCTCAGACTCGTGTTTTGCCGATGTTTCTGCTACTGATTGACGCAGGAAAGAGGATTTCGGCTCCTGAGGGGGTCCCCAGCGTTCTCTATGCAGGTCGAGGTATATGGACTCCAGGGAATAATCGGGGATTAATTTCTGAAATTATTATATACAGAAAATGAAGTCCGGTGATCCAGACATGACTTTTTAGGCTCAGAACCGAAATTTCTATGAATACCTGGGTCGAAGACAATTGACCACTTTGGAATAACCATGTAATACCCATGCTACAAACAAGTACTACTACAGGAAGTATGAAATGTGAAGAAGAAGAAGAAGAAAAAGAAGAAGAAGAAGAAGAAGAGGAAGAAGAAGAAGAAGAAGAAGAAGAAGAAGAAGAAGAAGAAAAAAAAGAAGAAGAAGAAGAAGAAGGTTGTTCGTTCACCGGAATCATGGTTTTAATTGTCTGAGTTTTCGAACTCTTAGTGGAGTCCAGCGTCAGAGATTAAACAGCTACGTAAACGAGTAGCCTTTATCGAGGGGGGGGGGGGGCAGGGGCCAATCAGACAGCAGTGGCGCCAGTCCGGAGGTGACTACACAGGGCCCTGTATGCCAGCGCCAGATCGATAAATCGATTGACCGAGTTCTCATCGGAGGCCCAGGTTCCAATCAATTCTCAGCTTGGGCGATGATCTTCGTGGCTGCGAAGTTAATCTCGTGACCCGTTTCGTAGGTGTGGGCAGCCACTTGCGATAAACAGCCACCCCGTCTCACAGCAAGCTTATGCTCGTGTATGCGCGATCCAAGCATACGTCAAGTCTGTCCTGTGTAGATACAGGAACAGTTTTGAAACGGGATGCGATACACTACCCCAGACCACTCATTAGGATTTAATTTGTCCTTGATTCTCATGCCCTTACTGCGCATGGTAGCTTTGGGTCGGTGTGCGATTCCGACACCAAGTCCCGAAAGAATGCGCTCGGTCGCTTCTGACACGTCCTTGATGTATGACATCGCATTCCATGCCGAAGGGGTTGGTTCTGATTGGGTCCTCCGGGGGCGAACACGTAGACACCGGCCTTCGGATATCCGTTCCGCAAAACTGTTCCTGTAACTATACAGTACAGACTGGACGTATGCTTCGATCACGCATACACGAGCATAAACTTGCTGTGAGACGGGGTGATGGTTTATCGCAAGTGGCTACCCACCCCTACGAAACGGGTCACGAGTTTAACTTCGCAGCCACGAAGATAATCGCTCACGCCAGATGCAAGACAAGCCGAGAATTGATTGAAGCCTGGGCCTCCGATGAGAACTCGGTCAATCGATTTATCGATCTAGCGCTGGCATACAGGGCCCTGTGTAGTCACCTCCGGACTGGCGCCACTGCTGTCTGATTGGCCCCTGCCCCCATAAATGTTACTCGTTTACGTTTACGCCCCGTTCAGCATCCCCCAAAGGTGTTGAAGAAGAAAAAGTGGCAATTCCATGGACCAAACTGTATTGGTGCTGACGTTTCAGAATCTTTCTCGTTTCCATCATAAGAATGGTGAGTTGGTTGTTCTGATTGCCTAGATGTGCTCTGTCTTGCCGCTTGCCGCGTGTTATACGCATATATGGCGCATGCGCTCCTTGCTTGCTGGTCTAGGATTGGCCTTGGTTCCTCTGCGGCCGACCATTGGCGCACCCGTGTGACCTCTGTCTCCTGCACGGCTGTCGTAGTGGCTGCGAGGTCTGTCTGCACGTGGGCCCTGCCCTCATAATCGGATGGGCTGATCCACTGTCGCTCCCTGTGCGGATTAAGGTTCGGCTGTCTGGGCGCGTAGGTTGGTAGACAGTTCACCTCGGTTGAGTGAACTCCGGCTGGCTCTTCCCCCATGCTGTGAGGGTGACAGCTGTTGGAGAAGCCGCAGTTTGTGCCCTCGTGCTGTTGGTTCCGTATGGATTGACTGCAGTCTTCTGCGTATGGCCTGGTAGGTCGGATGCAAATCAATTGTTCTGTTGATTGTGCCAACTGAGGACCAACTTCCGAGCACCAGTCTGGCCGTCTCGTCATTGGTCCGAGCGATTTATCTTCCCTTGCCCTAGGTGAAGTTGTGCTTCTCCTGTTGTATGTGACCATATACCCATGACAGTTCGTCCTCGTGACTGACTGCAAGCTGGTGCTCATGCAATCTTGTGCATAGGCATTTGCCGTTTTCACCAAAGTATCTCGTACTGCAATTTTGGCCCGGTATGCTGTAAACCACTGTTGATTGTTTCACTGCCGGTAGCGGGTCTTTGGGTCTCATTATCTGCTGCCTGATAGTCGATTCTGGTTTATGGGCCACTCCGATTCCAAAGGGGGTCAGGATTCTTGCTGTTGCCTCCGAAACATTCCTCACGTAGGGGATTGCGTGCCAAAACTTCGGTTTGGCCTCGTTAGGTCGCTCACGGGTAGGCTTTCTTCAGCACTCGCATATGAAGGATCGGGAGATTACCTCCAGCAAAAACCTCAGGGGACGATTTCCGAAGCAGAATACCGAAAGCCACTTAAACTTCGGAAGATGAAGGATATTGTTACTTTGCCCGCAGACAAAGGACCCTCGACAGTTGTCATGGAAACGACTGACTATACGATGAAATTGCAAGTCCTGTTGGAGGACACAGGTGCATATGAGCTCTCGGAAACTAGAGAGTTCAAGAAGCAAGTGAACAGTGTCAACTGGGTAATTGACGAGTAGAGGAAGGCAGGGACCCTCAAAAGAAAGGAGGCACTGACCACAAAAGCCACAGATGCCGTGATGGTGCGTTTCTACAGTCTGCCACAAGTGCATAAGCCAGGAGTGCCCCTACGTCCCATGGTCTCCTTACGCGGCACTACGACCTTTGGACTGTCGAATTGGCTGTACCAACGATTTCATTTCTAGAGAGCAAATGTAAAGGAGGAGTATTGATGACTGGAGGAACTTTTTTCCCCTGGTGTTTCAAATTTACACTCGAACCCATAATCAAGGACAGCAAGAGATAAAGGAGTGGGCGCACAAGGGATACAGTATATATAAAATGCATGCAAATTTTTATTCTTCGCAGCATTTCCCACAGTTATCATAGCTTTACCACCATCTAGGGCGCCTCATCGGCAGCTAGAAGAAATCAGAGGCACACACTGGTTTCAACCAATCATACAAACGTCTGAGGACTATTCTATATATCAACTTTATTTTTCTAGGTCAAATTTGCAATAGTTGCAAACTTCCATTAAACCATTATAAACCTGGGGTTTTATTTTATTCCGATTTTCACCGGAGAAGGTCTACGTAGCTTATAGCGCTGCACCCAGCAAAACTGGAAAAATGTGAACACAAATATTTATTCAAAGTTTCCCATCTATAGACAGCTTCGCATTTGATCGGTCCATGCACTTGCCCGTGGTTAATGAGGCAACTAAAAATACAAGCCTATAAAATTTATCCCTCTTACCGAGCGGCGGCAGTCCTGGGTACCTTATGCACTCAAATGCGCAACAAATATTGCTACTAAAGCAATTGCAGTAGAAATAATATATTATTAATAGCTGAAAAACCGACTCATTGCTTTGCCGTTTTAGGTCGGCCAGCTAACGGGCTTTGAACTTTTTCATTTAACTCAGTTGGGAAAACCTCAGCAGCCTCAATGGGATTCCAACCCATGAACGCAAGGGGAAGACTTTATTACAGTTAAAACTCTAGCCACTTGAGCTATGAGGCCCCCAGGAAGCCGTTAATTTAATCACACTTTGTCAAGTTACCTGTATAGCCTACTGCAACGCATAAAATCCACCAAATTCTGTTACAGTAGGTTTGACGAGTAAGTTAACCCAAGTGTAATTAACCTCACGGCTCTCGGTGGGGCCTCGTAGATCAATTGGCTGGAGCGTTGATGGTAATAAAGCCTTCTCTTTGTTTTCATGGGTTCGAATCCCACCGAGGCAGCCGAGTTTTTCACGATTGAATTAAATGAAGTATTCAAATCTATCAGAACTGCTATTTACTGAATTTAGTTTTAGAAACTGACGAAAATTGAAACAGAAAATCCGTTAAAAATTTCCCCTGCGATAGGTAAATTCACAATCAAAACCTCTGGTTTGACGCCAGGAAGTCATATTACCCTCTATCCCTACTAGAGCTTAAACATAAAACAAGACAGAAAAGGTTTCCTAGAATACTACGGTCATGCCAAGACCTTTACTCTGAAATTAATATCAGTTTTGACTCCCATTAAATATACGTGTGGCCATCATGAGTGGATTTATTCAAAAATAACCATATCTTTCTATCAGAGACTAGTTGATTCCAAAGTCTTGGCATTATTTATCCACTGCCAAGACAAAGACTTTTATTAATAATGTTGCAGGAGATACAGGTAGACTTTTTGGAAATCCTATGAATGTAAAGTCAGTCCGCTTATTTGCACCTTTGTGGAAATGCAAACGCTTGCGATCTATTCGAAGGAATCGCGCAGCATAGACGAGATTTTTCTGCTCTCAAAAAACTAGGAGCTGTCTGTAGGCACTCTTCGTTTGTCAGGTGATATTCATAATAAGTGACAAGTTCCCGTTTTATTTCAAATTTAATTATGCTAATGGCAGTTATCAGCTCACCTGACAGAAAATTACTTGTTCAAATTATTGCTGAATGAAGAAAAACATTCAGTATTCTGGACATGCACATTCGTGTCCGACCTGAAGAATTCTCCTGGTTTAAAGAAATGACCATTACCTTGGGGAACCAGAATGTTAAAAGCAGGCCACAGCTTAGTTTTTTTAGGGGAGAAGATCCATCTTCCACATCGTATCAGGGAAGGAAAGATATACAAAATAAAATATCCTTTTACATGGCCTGCCTTGCCTCCGGCGACGATGATCTTTATCTTTCGTCATCAATATCAGCCAAAAAATGCAGAATTCTAAATGGAACTGTACGAAGTCATCAAATATATGCAGCAAAATCGTCATAAACCAGTGCATTCCAATTTGCAATGATAGCTTCTTTCCAACCATTTTTTTACATTTTGCGTACATTTCATTCCAACTTGTTGAAACAAATTCGGCCAATGCCTTAATAATGTTTTGGAAAGAACTTGCGTGCCGCCCTCAAGTGCAGCCTCTTAACACAGACGCGTTGAGCTCGGTTTGTCAGTACATGATTGTAACATCTTTTGTGTTCTGCAGACTTCGTTCCAGTACGTAGTTTAATGTCACCAAAAAAGATGGCGTCGTTGCAACCTAGATCATTGTTGAAGCCATTCACGCAAGTTTAGAGTAATTTACGGCCTCCAGGATAACGCTGTAGGACAATAATTTCAGCGATCACCCACTCGAAGTAGAATGGTAAAATGTAGCCTCTTGCACCGTGAACAGTAGGGCACGCCAAATTCACATTAAAATTCTATATCGAAGCAACTTTATCCCATCTTGTGTCAGTGAAGTCTGTGCTGTGTGCTGTAAAATGTTTGTCTAAAGCTAAGAAACATTGCAATACATTTGATAAGCCCTGGTTTGTGGCCTTTGCAAACACCCGACAGGAAGAATGACCTCGATCAAAGCCATACTGTTCACACTGACATAAAATGGGGAAACGCTTAATCTGGCCTAAACCAAATTTATCTTGAGGGACAAGTCAGCACATGCAAAATGGTTTGAAATTGTGGGTACTGAAAGTATGACACGGTCCTCAGAAGCCTAGTCCGTTAACATATCTAGGCACAAAACTCTATAAAAGGCAGCAGAATCCTCTACTGTCAAATGGATGAAAAAAGTTTTAAAAGCAAATACCTCAAGCAACAGTTTAAAAGGGAAGGAATTGTAGGCGAATCTCCCGAAAATCACAGACTGTCCCTGCCAACTGAGGTGCTAGCGGTGGAGGGACCAAAGGCCTCGCAAGCGCTCGAAGCAGTCACTCGTGCTTTCGACCTCCTCGATCGGTTGCTCCCACATTACTTGTGATCTTGAGGATGCTTACCAGGCCTAGTGGAGGCTACTCCAAGGTACAAGCATGCGGCTTTACTGATAACTTTCTTCCGTTTATTCCGTTGGCACCATGTGCTCAAACGCAAACTGCCGCGCGTCCGCCCACGTCTTCAAGTGCTAACTTTTGGTGTTGCTGACAACAAGGCTAGGATTTGGGTGAAGTCAAGTCAAATGCTCGAGTAGAGAGAGTGAATTTGAGAAATTTTGCTGGGAACTGAACATCTACCCGTTCACTGAAGGCGCCAATAAAGAGACGACTTTGGAGGATGGCAAGAAAGCCTCTAATATCCTCTGAGCTCGTGGACACACGTGCGTAAACGGATGTCTGTCTGAAAAGGGACCTTGGCCTACACACAGCATAATCCTCAAACAGATGCCGCATCTATTCCAAAGTTTCAACCGAGTCCGAAAAGGGTTAAATGGACCCTTAAATACGACATAGGAATAGCAACACCCCCAAGTAATAAAGGTGGCTAGGAAGTTCAATATTCCCTTGTCGTAACCGCAATACTAGTCCTAATGTTAACCTAGCCCGCAGCCCTAATCTTCATCCTTACCCTACCATAAACCCTGACATAACAGTTAGTACTACCCCTAAACTTAAATATAATTGTGGTCCTTCACCTCATTTCCGTGGGAGTAGAGGAAAAACCATATGTGTTGCAGGCCATTCCTGTTCATCTGTACTTTTTAGGGAGTCATATAAGTAACCTTTACCCTTTGACCTATTGAAAGAAAACCCAACCTAAGGGAAAAAGTGAAGCATAAACGACATGATAAGCCTGTTGACTTCAACATGAATGGATAATTTGCGAGGTTCGATGCGCTACCACCATCTCTAATTTGTGAATTGTTATTTCTACTAACAGAAGTCTGTATATCCCTGGTTCGAAGCTTGCAAATTCTTTTACACACTTTTTACCAGAATCCTATATTCCAGCTATAATTTTCATCCACTTTTCAATGAAAACTTTAATTTGTTCGATATAATTGGGACTCCAAGCTTTAATTTTCTCTGTATTTTCTGCTGAAATAGCACAAAACAAGTTTCTTCGTAAGGTGTAACGAAATCCCGAAGTGACACGTGAAGTAAGCAAATTACCGGACAATTGAAATAGTCCGTAGTTTTTGTATAGCATAAAAGTAAAAGTGGACAATCAGACATGAGTTTGTTACATGGGCTGTTCAAACCCTCCTAGAAGGCATTTCTTCTGGCTTTGTGGGGTTCATCTTTCCTGTTATCCTTCCTACCGAGAGGAGTTTTAAATGCTGGTAGAAACATTTATTTTACAGTTCCATAGACGTGAGCACTCATGCGTATCTTCGCCAAAGTTTGCAAATATTCTAAAAAAGGATCAGCCGTATCTTTGCTTAGATAGCTAAAAAATAGCGTCTTCGTGAAGTTTATGCCTTCTCGAATCAAGCTTAATAAAGGGTGTGAGGAATGATCTTGGAATAAAATTTTGCAATTTTATTCAAAAAGAAAGTAGTGACGGGGCTTTATTGAGGAAATTTGAAAAGGACGTGGACTCTCCTGTTCCTGTCTGTATCTTCGATGTTCATGTTACCTACAGAACTGCCGATGCAAGAGGCATATTTGACGTGAAGAAAGCGAAAAATGGTCGACACATTGTGGGTCTTGTGGGAGCTAAATAGCAAAGATATATCCTTAGGAAGATAAATATTGTTCATTGGAAGCAGTTGCACAAAAAACATTAGCGAATAACTAGACCGATAAAAAACCAACTCGCAAAATCTATCTTAGGCAGAAACATTTAAAGGAAAGAGAGAGGATGGGATAAAAGAGCAGAAAGAATGAAAAATAATGTTAAGGTGATAATTCTGATTTTTCAAGCATTATCCTGTCTGTCTTTAAGGGTTTCCTAAGGTCTCGGTGAAAACGATTAAATTTGAGATGGTTACAAAGAATCGTGGGTTTGGCATGGTCACTGCTAAAACATCTTTAATTGCATCTCTTATTTAGCACTCCTTTGTCTTTGGGAACCGTTCGTACCCTGATGTTCAGAAAAGAATTGAATCAAAAGGGTCATTTGTACCGGAATTTTAACACTCTTAATTTCTATGCCATGTGGTTTACTCTGACAGCCACAATGCAGCAAGTGCAGCTTGCACTTGTACCCGACGTGTGTGATTCGCAATTTCTTAAAAGTTATTCAAGAGTACACTGCAACCAAACCCATCTTACCCCGGAGCACACATTATTTCCTTAACTCTTAACTTATGCAAACATGGAAAACATTCTGACTTACCAATTTAGTTAAATAGGTGAAAGATGCGAGGTTTCAACCAGTGTTTTGTGACTTCTTTTAACGCACTTGGACCGGCCCGAGAGCAGGTGAAAAACGTTGTTTATAAATAAAGAACAACCAAACCGCCCGTTCCGACGTTCAAAATGTTTTATCTTTGTGCGAAACAACTGGACGTCAAAATTTTACTTGGTATCCCGAAAACTGGTGGGTGAATATAGAACTGACTGGCCTTGTTATCGTCGATATGTAGAGAACGGTTATATTTTTCCACAGAAACGCTTGATCCTTTTGGAGTCACAGACATTATCTCTTTAGAACTATATTATTGGTGAGAGTCATTATAGTCGCACAAGTTACGACGTAAACGAAAGAGATATGGAGTCTTCTGCTGCTTACTATACAGCCCGGTCATTCAATTCTACAAAGATCAAAGGCACCTGAAATGCGAACATTTGCCTTAACAAGATAGGTTGTAAGAATGATAAAATGGAGTAGATATTTCACAACTCTATAGTCAGGCGCCGTTGAGATTTTATCGTCCTTGAGGTCACCATGGCTGGTGAAAAATGAGTCAGATGGATGTGAACATGGTGCCGAAGACTGCTCTAAACTATCGGAGGCGATTAGTTGACCATTGAATAAGACTAAAATAGGTTAACCCCCGAAATCAATGATTGCATGGTTGTTCTTTAACTTACTTTACCAGACGGGTAAGACACGGGAACGGGAAAACCCTCGCAATACTAGCGGCTTCGTGTTCAAATTCAAAATAATTAATATTGGAGTTAGGGTTACGGGTAGGCAAATGTTATTTATATGATGGAGTACGAACAAAGACAAGGGAGGTCGAACTGACCATTTCTGGTTTATTAGCCGTCATCACTTAGTCATACCCAATCCCAAATGTTGACCACCTGGGATTCGAACACGCGATCTTCGAGTATTGAGTCGAACGCTCTAACAATGAACTGTGGGCTCGTTGTCCTGTACTTGTCGGTTAATAGTAGCTATACCAATACCTGCCAGGGCTCTATACTGAACCCCAAGGTACAACGGAACAAGCATGTTCCGTAACTTGATCGGTTAGTGCCACTTAATTATCGTCAATTTTATTGTTTGGGTAAGGGTACGGGATAAGCTGCTGTTCTAGGAATTTAACGCATGGCCATTTGTATTGCTCGGTGGTTTTCTATTTCCATGTCTTACTGGCGGAGGTTTGAATTTGCTAATTGCATCAGAAATGACAGTTTCGACGGTAAATTCGACACGTTCATTTTCTTGGAGTATAGCGGTTCAGCTGACACTTGATGATCTATTTGGAAAATAATGCGTTTGAACGTTTGCTCATTTTGCTTATTTACTTAATCGTGGCCTAAGAAATAAGGCCGCTGAAAACGTGGTAAATTTGTCTGTAAGCGTATATTGGCTGGGTGGCTAGAGGGTGACGCACTGCCCGCCTGAAATGGTTCCAGCAGCTACAAAAACACTTAATGAAAATGGTTGTATAGAGAGATTCAGCCTGGAAAAGATTGAGAAGCGTAAAACAAAGCCTATCGCTGCAACCACAGGAGAAAGACGGATGTCTAAGACAAACTTATCTAGGGGACGTGGCCAGCGAATTCGTAGGACGATGTAAAAAGACAGCTATTTGGAACAATTTATCCACAGTTAACTTACACGAATTTCCTAGAAACTCCCTTCTTCTGCGACTGAGCGGTGCAGACTGACTACCGCTGCAGCCGATATCGGTGTCAATTTATTTAGTCACCTGTTCCCGTACAGCGAGCCGTCTGGATAAGGGATATGCCAACACATACTAAGCTGGTTATGTGGAAGCGAAAAAAGACCACATTCGAGTTCTGTTTTCGCATGTATATTTGACAGGAATCACTGAATCGGTGCTGACGAAGCATTTCAGATTATCTCCCAGGCACCAACCAAATACTCTAAAACCATACGTAATGGGTGCTAGCAACAGCTGAGGCAGCCATGTGCACTCCGCCTGTTTAGCATGCAGACCTCGCTCGAACCCTACCCCACCCCTCTGCCATTTCCCTAGCTCCAACAACCAAAACACACCGACTTGGTTATGCAGGTGGTGTTGGAACAGGAAGAGTGACTAACCCTCCGATGCATATAGACCCTGTCCATGGCTCAAACCTTCCATCTCCATGTTTTTGTAGTGGCCTGAGGATGAACGGCCTGTGACACATCTTTGCCACTTGACATTTAATGTGGTTTCACTTCCTACTATATCATGTGAAATTTCATCATAAATGCGTATGGTTATATGAACAACACTCGACACTTAAGCAATCAAGAGCTCAGCATGAAGTGCACATGCTAGAAATGTGTGCAGTAATATACGATGACTATATTGGGGGTCGATTTTGTTATAGTGCCATTCTCGCTGATATTATGAACATCGTTCAATAAATACGTTGAAGTGGTGTTAAGGTCTTCTGCGTTCGGGAGAGGCAGTAAGGTCTGGAGCTCGATATCAGGAAAACGGTCGTATTTTGGTTAAGTTGGCAGTTGCCATCGGCAGAGCACCTGGCCCGAGAGTCTGTGGTTTCTCTCTACTTTCGGCTTTAAGAGTTGAAACGTTCTTCACACTTTGGCCCTCAACAAGTTCTATGTTCAATTCCATGTTTGCAAAGACTGCATTTTAACGTAAACTCTGCAAAACTACTCTGTTATCTATAAAGCACACAATCAGTCTATGAATGGAACGTATCAGAGGAAAACATTTATTCCAACTTTTCTCCTCTAAACTCTCGCTTTATCTCGGCTTCATATGATCATGTCAGCCCCAATTGCCCGAAGACTTGTTAGCTCGAAGGACCGAGCAAAAATGTCACCTGTTAGGGTAGCCGTGAGGAGGGCGTTGGTTGTCATACAAGACTTATATATTAGGAGCTGCCGCCGTCATCGGTATTGAGCAAGGATGTGAAATATTCAACTGTTCTCCTTTTGGAGCCTTAGTGAAAAGTACCTCGTCTACAGCTCCTATTTTACTGCTAGTCTTTTAGTGAACTTGCATAAAAAATGTAAGAAAACCTTGAGTGTCTTCGTAAATCCTCCTTATCCTCCTTATTTTCCCATTTCGAGTTCTTCTGCTTCTTTCTTATGGTTGGTTTAGCATCACACACACAGACCCATCGAAAACTTGCAAACACTTGGCTCAAGGTCAGCATATGTTTTGAAGTTGGGACTTGGCTTAGCTTTGGGGTTAGGGTAAGAGTTATGGCTTAAATGGAATTTGTGCCTAAGGTTGCCGTTAGTCAAAAAGACCTTCACTGGTGACTAACACGAGCCACCGTAACCCCACGGATCTCCTAGTTAACTCCCAACCACTATTTCCGAGTCATCCTCTTATTTCCTCTTCTTCTGGCCTTTGATCCTTTCCTCTTCTATTATCCGACCCTCTCCTCTCTTCAGCTAGCACGTTCTTCTCAATTTTTTTTCGCAAAACCTTGTTCTTTTAACCATAATGCGTATGCTATTCAGGAAAGTATGCTTAGATTATTTAGGCGATGGGAATGGCTGAATTTTGCCTCCCCGCGGTTATTTAATTACTTGCAATAATCAAATAATTTAGTTGGCGTAGGTTGCCAAACGTGCTTGCAAACAAATGGACATGCACGCATGCAAATAGGTAGAATTTGGCCATAAAACGGTGGAGAATCCTAAAACAGCTGAACCGCAGTCCTCGGATAAACACGTCAGTGGAGGTCGTGATGTTGTAGCTGGTCTTTCTGTATGTTTGCGAGCTTTCAGGTTCCACAGACACAGGATTGTCATCAACCGACCTCTCGAGGTTTCTTCCTGGACAGCTGAAGTAAACGGCTTCCAAGAACTAATTCAAGTCCAAAGATGGCAAGTTTGTTTATGTTTTCCAAAATTTTCTATCAAGAACTTGACGCAGTTACGTTGACTTTGTATTGTTCAAAATGAGGGAAGCTAAATTGGAAGGGATTTTCCTCGAGTTCGTTAATATATATTGGACAGAAATACAACTTTTCAATGATCAAACCTCGAGAGGTCGGTTGATGACAACCTTGTGTCTGTGGAACCTGGACAGCTTGCAAACATACAGAAAGACCAGCTACAACATGATGACCTCCACTGACGTGTTTATCCGGGGACTGCGACTCAGCTGAGTCCGGCCCCCACGAAAGGGCAGCACAAACCAGAGGTTCCTGAATATTTTCGCGTAGGTTTGCTAAAAATATCCCTTTACGGAAACGGAGAAACTGACAATTCCTGCAAAATTTTGTACATGCCAAGCTTTGTACTTATCAGTGCATTTGTTATAAGGTTGCAACTCGTGCATTTTTCCACAGAAGATGGTACCTTTTATAGCGCATTTTGTCTCTTCGTAGAGATTCAAAGTATCTTAATTCCCGAGTTAGCAAATGCACGGGTTATTAAATATTTCCTTTTCAGCTGACTATTCAAAGGTTTCTACGGTAAACTTTTCTGCTATTGCAATAAAGAAGGAGCCAAAAAGATCCCATAAGCCTAGTTTATTTAGAAATCTCCACTTTCACCTACGAACACATAGGACACAGTTCAGAAAGCAGGCAGTTGAAGGATCTGTCACTTCTTAAACATGCTGACTTTGACTATAGTGACAAGTAGGTGCAAGGTGCCGTTATTTCTGGTCAACCGTAATGCTGCATTCTAACGGTGCATAAAAGCACTCGCGCTATTTGATTAGATATCAAAAGGGGAGTGCTCCAACCTCGAATTCATCGTAGGGTTTCACACGTCAGACGAACCGAGTGCGTTTTATACGTAAAGCCTCGCCACATTCTGAGATTTTTCACTCTAAACTTCGTGTCACAAATCCAAAATAGATAAAGCACCAAGTAAAATTAACTTTTGGGCATAGTAGCACAAAGAAGATGAGATTGGGCTGCGCTGAGCTCCTCCGTCAACTGGGTTCTCCAAACTTGCTTTGCTTCGGCCCTTTCAGTTCATGCATTAGGCAGGTCTACGCAGAATCAAGCACCTATGTGTTAACTGTAATTTCCAACATAATGTGTCCAGTAAGTACCTACCACGTTCCTTCATAAAATAAGATGTACGAATGCAGATGCCAACAGGCAAAACCATTAGCTGTAAAGCTACTAGCAGAAGAAATGATATGCGATAGGTGGAAATTGACTTCGCTGGTGATCTACAGGCCTGACTACCAAATGCTAGAGCCAGTCTACATTTGCTGGGAAACAGAATAACATCAGAAAGTTTCGAAAGCAGGTTTTCCATACTTTTGTTCATCCAGTTGCGTTGAACCGAATACAAGTAAAGGTAAACTGACACTTCGAATTGGTATGATAATTAGCCAGTATAAATGCAATTAACTGTCATTTGTGTTGTCGCGCTATAACCTCCAGCCCAGAACGTTACCTAGATAAAACAAGGGCTTTGTTTACATTTTTCGGAAGATTTCAAGTCAGGTTGCCTACACGGTCAGTCGTAAAACTGTTATTTACTGTATACTGATTAAGGTCAAGTCTTCCTTTTTAAAAGAACACGGACTTCATTCACCATCCAGTTCTAAAAGGAAACTAAAGCATCTGGCGAAAACAAAGGTTCCTTTTTGCTCAAAACCCGAGAGAGTACTCTATACTCCAGGAGGTGATGTAGAACATGCAACGCGCGTAAGCTGGTTAAAATGCATCGGCCGAAAATCCTATGTAGTAAAATACGCCCTTGCGTTAACTATAAGCAAAAGTGAGGTACTGAAAGGAATATTCCGTTGGCATTAGAAAATTGCGTTTTATAGAAAAGCAAAAATACAGAATGCATGCAAATTTGGATTAAGCGAGTAAACGTACTTGTTAAAAGAAAGTAAAGCCCGTCCATGTAAATCAATGAGTAAATTAGGCAACATGAGCAAGACAACAAGTAACCATCTTTCTTCCTGGACAGCTGAAGTAAACGGCTTCCAAGAACTAATGCAAGTCCAAAGATGGCAAGTTTGTTTATATTTTCCAACATTTTCTATCAAGAACTCGATGCAGTTACGTTGACTTTGTATTTTTCAAAATGAGGGATGCTAAATTAGAAGGGATTTGGCTTGAGTTCGTTGACATATATTTGACAGAAATAAAACTTTTTAATGATCAAACCTCAAGAGGTTGGTTGGCGACTAAGAAATTGGAATATATTTAACAGATGAAATCTCAAGCATATCATTTTCATTGGGCTAAGGGAACACGTCGTTTATAACATTTCTGTGTGCTTTTCGGTGACAATAAAGTAAATGTAGTTTTATTTTTTTTAAATATCAGTGAGCAATTTATCGTTTTCTGTACCACTATGTTTGTATTTTGTGTTTATGAATACATTAACAATAAGACAGTCCTTGAAACCATTTACTCACATAGTGAGCTTTGCGGCATATTTATGCAGATGCCTCTTTGGGTAATGTTTACAGATTCACTAAAAAGTGGAACCTGATCGTTTAGGAATGCAAATCTCTAAGTCGAGGGCCAGTGATCAATATTTTTTAATTAACGGCAAAAGCATCTTAAATGCAGAAGTTAGTTTAACGTATTTTGGTAAGGTACTTTGCTAAGGAATATTCCCCGAAGTTATCTTTTTTTCTGAAGTCAAGAAAAAGCGGAATGTTCGGCCCGCTCATCAAGTTACCTAACGTACGCTGATGATTTTTCATCTGGGATGAAAAAACCCACCTCTGCCTTTTATAAATCGCTACTGCTCTAACCGTCCTTTAGTAAAATCTTTACCAACAAAAAGGTTTGTGACCCTTTACTCAAAAATTAAAATTATCAATTCATTATGGAACTTTTCGGGGCAACTGATGGCAAGTTTGCATCTGCCAGAAAATTAAGAGTAGTTTAAAATAAAGACTATCTGTAGGCGTAATTGCTGATTTTGGGGGCGTAAAACGACCAAGTGTACATTTTAAATCAAAATTTATTTAGTTTTCTAAAAATGACGTACTTATTAGTGTCCTGCTTCGACTGACTTACACGGACTCAAACATTTATTTGCAACTGGGCGAACATTGTTTTAATAAGCCGTTACCGTGTAGTTCCCGCTAGTAAGAAAAATGACCATTGATATAAAAAATGAGGCCTTGGGCAATAAGAAACACAGCAAATGACCTGCATATAGGGTACTGTTGATTTCTATTCAAATGTCTAAAGGTTCTTCTTTTAAAACTACTAGGAAATATATTCCACATGAGACAAGGAGTTTTCTGGATCGCCTTCAGCGAATAAACGATAAGAATGACGTTTTATAGGCCCGTAAGAGGGTACCTGGATTCTTACCACCAGGTTTTGTGAGATACGCCATCTACTGTGCATTCAACGTCACTAGCCTGAAATGTTGGTCGGAAGCTTTAAAAGGCCTTCAGATGAAGGATGTTCTATACAAACTCCATTAGGTTTTTTGTGAATGGCCGCAAGTCGGTTTTCACTGCAGAGGCCATTCTGCCGATTGTTCGACCGTCGAGTTCGAAGACATCCATCGTGTGCTCCACAGAATTTTGGTGCAGGGACGGTGAACTGCACTGGATTAGGGTGAGTAGACTTGCTGTACATCTGCCTCTCTCTCTGTTCTATTCCCATACCTGAGCCTGGTGTTAAGACAGAGTCAATAAGACCTAAGAGATCTCAGTCCCACACACTATGGTCCAACCCAAACAACGACACAAAGACAATTACAAAAGGAGTGCGAGTCGGATCCCAGCTGTGTGGGAGTGCCATAAAGGCCACATTGACAAGGATCCATTGCAGTCTATCTCTTAGTTCCTGGGACCAAGTTATCCCCTCAGCTGGCAGAATTCAAAGCCGCGGCTTTTAGTGTACCATGCTTGTTTTAAGTGCGTCATTTTAGACGTGTCTTCATCGCTGTGGATTCCGCTTTCGTGGACGCGCATGTGACCTATTAAGCCCATGCAATGTATGAATGTACGGGAGCCGTGAGAACAGTGGAGGTGGGTGTGGCGACTGTATTTCGGGACCACAAGCACTGTTTTGCCAGTCTCTGTGCGATGGATTTGCAGGTCACCGACTAAGCTGGTGCGTGGGTCGACGGTGCGGTTACAGTGTAGACAGTTTGGGACCGGGTCCACCTCCTTGGTGTTGACGGTGGTGGGGTTCATTTTTGACGGTGCGTAATTATTGTTTGCATTGGAGGTGGGACAAGAGCTGACACAGCAGATGTTGAGGCAGGGATGCTGATGGAGGACGGCGAAGTGGGTCGGGAGAACTGTAAGGGTTGTTTATCAACATGCGAAACGGGGCAGCTGTGGACGAAGAGGCATCAGTTGATGTCATCCTGGGTGCTGCATTTGGTCCGAAGGAGTCCACTAAGGCCGATTCATGCCCGGAATGCTTGCTGATACCATGGTCATGTTGTAGTAGTAGTGACATTGCGAGTCTGGGGCATTTGGGATTTAAGAGCTTTGCATTTGGCTTTGGCGGCGGTTATGCGGTGGGATTCGTAGGTCACTGCTCCTGTCTTCATTGTCGTCCTCCTGGCCGTTTGTTCCGGGCGAGCTCCTCCCAGCTCGTTGGGTCGATCTTCTTCTTCTTTCTTCTTCTTCTTCTTCTTCTTCTTCTTCTTCTTCTTCTTCTTAAATCTTCGTCTTCAGACTGTCCTGGTACCATCCCACTTGACCCCCTTGTCAACGGTAAGCTGCGACGACATCTCCATAGAAGATTCGTTTAGGCAGTCGCTCGTCGTCCATCTCAGGACGTGGCCGCTCCAGCACAGTTGCAGTTGTCTTACCTGGGCCAAGACGCTGAGGATTCGTGCTTGTTCCAGCACTTCCGTGCCCGGGATGCGTTCCTGTCATAGCAGCTTTAGTATCTGCCATAGACAGCTGAGATGGAAGTGGTTCAACTTCGCGTCTGCTTCTGGTATACCATTCAGGTCTCCGATTCATACAGTAGCGTCGGCAAGATGACAACTTTATACATCTTGAGCTTGGTGCTGAGCTGTTGCCCATGATGATTCCAGACGATGTTTAGCAGGTGACCGAAGGCTTGGTTGACTTTGGAGATCCGGTGGGCTAACTCATTGTCAATTTTGGTGCTGTGAGAGGTGAAGGTGTCCGCAGCTTGTAGTCGGGTGCCTTTATCGGCGATGCAAGGTGCATGTTAAGCGGTGTTGGTCAACGGCTGGCACACGAAAACCGTTTTCTCGGTGTTTATAGTTAGGTCGGAGTTGCCACAGGCGGTGGCGTGAAGGTCCACGCTCCTTTGCATGTTCCATTTTGTCATTGCATTGAGAGCGCAATTGTCAGCGAAGAGAAGTTTGTGGAGGTAGTAGTGGAAACATGCGACTAGAAGTGCATTCACCGATGATTGAGGAGTTGATCGTCTATCTCGGGGCATTCGTCACGACAGGCGTCCATTAGCATGGCAGAGGACATGAGACTGAATAGGGTAGGCGCGAGTACGCATCCCTGCTTCCCTCCGTTGGTCACTGGTAATGCCTCTGATACGGTTCCATTGTCCGTGACGCGTGCTATCATGCCATTGTGGTACTCACGCACCCTGTGATTGAATTGCTGAGGACAGCCGAATTTCCCCATGATTGTCCACAGTACTTCACACTTCTCCGTGTCCAAGGATTTCGTAAGATCCACAAACGAAGAGAAGAGGTGTATCCGCATCTCCTGATACTTCTCCTGCAGCTGACGCGCAGTGAAGATCATGTCGGTTATGCCGCGATGATGGTGGAAGCCGTGTTGGCTTTCCGCGAGGAGTCCTTGTTCCAGGTGGCCGTTGAGGCGATTGAGGAGAACATGGGCGGAGATTTTACCGGCGATATTGAGCAGCGAGATTCCTCGATGGTTATCACAGCGTTGGTGGTTCCCTTTTTTCTTATAGATATGGGTGACTGTGACGTCCTTGAAATCTTGAGGGTATTTTCCTTGGCTCAACGTCTCCTGGAAGAACGCTGTGAAGTGATTCATATATTGGGAGCCGCCGTGCTAGTAATTCTCAGCAGGGATCGCGTTTGATCCGGGTGCTTTCCCAATGTAGAGCTGCTGCATGGCCCTGATGGTTTCGTGGAGCGAGGGCGGGAGATCGAGGTCGGTGTTGGTCTCCACTTCAGTCAGTCGATCACCAGCGACGCCGGAGATGATGGAGTAGTGGTTGAGGACGCTTTTGAAATGCTCGACCGAGTGCTTCAGAATTTGCGCCTTCTCAGGGGTTCAGTCAGCGCTGAGAGCATGAGCGCTTCCTTTGGTTTTGGGACCATAGACACCCTTGATCGCAGCGCAGAAGTTCTTCCATTCGTTATGGTCCGCGTACCCTTGAATTTCCTCGGCCTTGTGAGCCATCCTGGTATTCTGCATTTCCGCAGTCGCTATTTCATGAGGCGGTGACTTCGGTAAATGGCTGCTTTGTTTGCAGCGGCAGGGCTGTAGACATAGGCTTTGTGCGGACGTTTCTTCTCGGTGAGCAGATCGCTGATGGCTGCGTCGTTTTCATCGAACCACTTTTGGTGCCAAACAGGTGAGTGACCGATGACATCCAGGGCGATGAACTGGACTGTGTCCCTCAGTCAGTAGCATTGGTTCACAAGTAGGCATCTCCATCGGTGGCTGGAAGTGTGGCTAGCCACTGAACCAGATCGTAACTGAAATAGAGGTGTTGAGCCGGAACTTACCTGATGGTCGCTTGCCTTGAGGCCTCCTGTGTGGCTGTATACGAAGCCTTAATTTGGAGATGACGAGATGATGGTCAACCCATCTGTCAACATCCGGGATCGCCTTTATTATGTAGACAGTCGGTTCTCAGGATATTTATGTACGAGATATATCCACATGGAAGTGCGCACAATGCTTTAATTCTGCCGTGATCTTTCACGGGTATTGTGCATTTTTTCATGGAGATATAAAATAACGGTGAAAGCCGATGTGTGTCGTGTGTTTTAGAGACGAGTTATAGGTGAGAAGATTTTTAGAATCGCATAAATTCCAAAGAACAGTTGATGAAAGTGTTATGTCTTTCAAAGGAATGAAAAAAAATCTGCGTGAACTACTACTACTACTACTACTACTACTACTACTACTACTACTACTACTACTACTACTACTACTACTACTACTACTACTACTACTACTACTACTACTACTACTACTACTACTACTACTACTACTGCTACTACTGCTACTACTGCTACTACTGCTACTGCTGCTACTACTGCTACTGCTGCTACTGCTAGCTACTGCTACTGCTGCTACTGCTACTACTACTGCTACTGCTACTGCTGCTACTGCTGCCCTGAGATTCCACCCCCTCGAAGAAACATCTTTCTTTGCCGTACCCTTTTAGGGAGTTTCATTTGCGCTGTAACTGCTGCCCTTTAACCTAATCTTAAACAATCCTTAACGTAGGCCTGAGAAGTGAAATAAATATTGCACTCCCCTCCCCAATAAATCGCTGAAAAAATATGAAAAATCAACCTAACTGCACAGTAATGCTTACATTATACGATTTTCCCTCCCAAAGTTATATGCCTATTTCGACTATCCTGCGTCAACTTCCGCAGAATAATGGCGTACTTCGAATATCACTCAAGAGGAAATTGGTAGTAGTGGTAGCCGTTCTATCTGTGATAACAACTGTACAACATCTGGGAAAAGTGTTATTCTAGTTGATACCACAGAGGAGATAAAACTGAGATGGGAGCGAGGATACGACACAGCGCGCTAAGACAACACAACTGACATGACAGTATTTACAACCTTTGTATAAAGCTGTACACATCGGAGGCAAAGCTATCACTGTTTACCATCACAAGTCTCACACGCTTCTAGAAGACACGTCATCAGCAGCTAAGTTGTCAAATATTCAGGGGACCATTTGAAGTGCATTCTTTTAACTTGCTCAAAGTGGTTGCAGGAGGTCCAACTGTCATTCCAAAAATGAGCTCAAGAATCTGGCAAGGTTGGCTTTACTACTTATAAAGCTGCTTAAACTACGTGGAAATGAGGATACAGAGAAAATTCTTCGTTAGAGACACACTAGCAACTAAAATAAACCGTTAGTGGTACTTATAATGATAAGATGACTCTAAAGGTAGGCACTAGGGATTCTATGAATTTCCCTGCAGACCTCTACAGGCGTGTAAGATTTAAATAAAAGCAGACTGAGTGACCGTTTGGGCCAGGAGAGGTTAAATATGAAAAGCCACAAAGTATGGTGTTCTGATCATGCAGAAAAATTTCTTCCCATTTAAGTGGTGCCAAGTTAGGAGAAGGTCTCTATATTGCAAGTAGACTTTGACGCTATAGTAGTTGAAATAGAGAAATGTACAAGGTTATTAAACAGGGAGAAAGGAGGTTAACTGACATTTACCAAAGCCCAACAGCAACGTTTTCGCGGAGAAAAGAGTACTTTCAAAGGCCAACATGTCAACTATCTTGTCCTTTTCATCCTGTTTCTTTTCCATTTAGATAACAAGCAATGCTAATAGTGATTTAATCATCATACTCATGGTACGGTTATTAGCTAAAGCAGATACGAGTGCTTTTCCGATTCTGCGCCACTGCAATACGCAGCTATAAGGTGTTTGAATTATAAGCGAGCGCCAGCCGGTGTTTTCATGTGCCTTCTGGCATATGCTCAAGTTTGTAAGTCTAAGCTCTTTTTGATTTTCTCAAAACGTAGGGTGTTCACTTGAAGTAAATTCTTTCGCTAACACTTTCTCAGTTTCGACCGAAAATTCATCGGCATCGATAGAATCTCCACGTAGGATCCACTTTTCGCATGCAGGCGGTCAATACTTTATCAATGCTGCTTGATTTTGGACACCTAGGACAGGAACTAGCTTTAAAACAGACAGGATTCATCAAACGAACCTCGAAACGTTTAGTGAATGGTCAGGTTTACTCAGTATTTACAAGTTCAACTTACTTGATTCATCGTCCCATTTGCTAACCCTGACAACCTGTCAGTCCATCACTTTTAACCAAACGTGAACAAACCCACTTGAAAGATAAAGATCTGCAGATATTTTACAGTTCCCATACGAAGCTGATAACGTGGTTTTTTGTTAAATGTCAATGAAATGGGTTGAATTATAATTTCTCTCATAGGTACGGCGCTAGGATGTCGTGACGTTTTACTATTATGCAGTGTATGAAATGCCACCCACTCGCGTTGTAGTCGAAACTTTCAAAAGCGCTTCTAGGGCTGCTTTCCTTCTTCTAGGTGCTGTAGATAGGAAGCAACCTGCCATGATTCACTCAAAAATCCAGTCTACCAGAAGTTTGACCAGCTTTCGTTTGTACAGCACTGCTCACAGTTCGAGTGATTGCCACTACCTCGCAGTGCTGCAAGAACCCATTCACAACCGAGCTCCCGATAGCGCGGCTATTTTCTGGTCATTTAAGAAGTTCAGGTGGAAGGTTTCAGCACCAAACAGGCCCCGCGTGTCTGGCAAATCAGTGCTGTCTCTGAGGAGCACAACGTGGCCACTTTCAAGCAACACTAATGGTTGGTTCAATAGGCTGCTTAATTTGAATTTTTCGGTCATCGCAGATATCATATATGACGACCTTGACCAAGCAATCAACTTGAGGGTTCCTCCATGACCTAAATGACCGTGAACCAAGACGCTGCATCGATTTTCCCCAAAATCCCCTTCTGGACGTTGAGCTGAACAATACCTGACCTACCACTGGCAATGGTGTGTAGTTGTACTTGTGCGACTGTCTATCTAATTCTCAGGATCAGGCTTAGTCAAAATTTGGAGGGCCGCCTTAAAAGACATTGAAGCACCAAAACCTTCACCTACACCTGGTAGAACCGCGACGACTGCTGGTGTGTGTATGTGCGTGTGTGCTATCAAAATAGTTTTTTTCCTGTCGCCCAGGTTTACCCGAGCACTGTACCGAGTAGCTTGTTCCTGCATCATGGCATATCGCCTGTAAATAAGTTTAAATTCAGAGTAAAAGGAAATCTGATTCGGCGAACAGTTTAGCCACACAGGCGTCGTATTTTTCTGACCTTTCGCCAGGTGAGTTCCTTTTTAAAAATAAAATAATATGCACGGAAATCGATTTGGGAGGAAGAAAGATCCTGAAAGTTATTAAGACCAAGCTTGAAAAGCCAGAGCCAAGTGACTGTGATGTGCAATTTCAGTTTTTTGCCTTAGATTCGGTATTGAAAATTGTTAAACCTGTCAAAAAGTAATGAAATGATGACGATTAATTAGATAACGATTTCTGATTTTTTTAACTGGAGAGGTCGTATACTGTTTTAAGCACATGACGAAAACAATTAGTTTTATCAGTTTGATTTCGTTCAGCTACTGTTACACCATGAAGTTAACCAAATAAACTTCCATGTTTCAGCCTCTGTTCTGCTGGTCGGCTCACTGCTGGCCCTCGCAAGTGAACTTTAAACGTGCTCCCCTCACTGTCTTAAGGGCTGCTGCTTCTTACCTGTGATGGAATGATACCACTAACATTTTGCCAAAACGTACTGTCTCAATTAGATATATCTTCACCTGCTATTGCGCACGGTTTTCTTGGGACAAATTACCCGTCTTTTAATGCACAGATCTTCTTGTAAATCCAAGCAGCTTACATTTATATATATATATATATATATATATATAGAAAAGACGAAATTCTTTGGGAAAAAATAGAAACTTTAATGCGTAAATTTTCGAGACTGGTCCCCAGCTCGTCGTCAGACTACAGGCAGTGTACAGGAACAATTAATCAATTAACCGTGTTAAACAAAGGATTCTGAGATTGCCCAAAATCCGAACCAATAGGCTTTGAGTGTATTTCGTCATCCCGTCGTGATTGGTTGTGCGCGTTTGAATTTTTCTTTAACGATTTTGTATGTGGCATCCAAATCGATATGCCAGTTGATGCATGCCTTAGAATCCTTTGTTTAACACGGTTAATTGATTAATTGTTCCTGTACACTGCCTGTAGTCTGACGACGAGCTGGGGGACCAGTCTCGAAAATTTACGCATTAAAGTTGCTATTTTTTCCCAAAGAATTTCGTCTTTTCTATTGAATATCTTGGGATGCCTGTTTTTCAATACATATATATATATATATATATATATATATAAATCTCCATTTTAACAATCGAAGAGTTACGTCTTAAATGAGCTATTATCATAATTTTTCGTGCATACTACAATGGCACTAATTGTTACTGCACACACGTATGTGTAAATTGGAGAAATTTAAGCTAAAAGGATTACGTACAATTGAAACAATTTGATCTGCGCCTCTTGACTTTTGCCGTTTTAATTCGCATCATCCCACCTTCACGTTGGTTGTACAATGTTAATCCGCAAGATCAGTGTGCGGCTGGACCTAAGCTTTATAATCAAGCTTGTGGAATGAAGTTTGCAAAATGGCTTCATCGTTACGGTGGTTCATACTACATCCCAGGTAACTTCTAATTTCGATGACAACCGCAGTAAATAAAAGATTGGGACACAGGTATAAATATACATAAGTTGCTGTTAAAGCTCGATTAACTAGCTAATTTACCTTTAAGCGTAGTCCAACCAAAACAATTCATTTGCGCATTTAAAACGATGTAGAATCGGAACTCCACTTGCATGCAAAATTAGTTTTCAACTAATTTTGCATGCTATGTCAATCTTTGTACGGATTTTGCCTGCTTCATGCAAGAGGAACTGAGGTACTGGGACCTAGATTCTTTTGAGGAGATGATCGGGAATCAGTTATTCCGTTCATGATGGCCAACTTTGTCCAGTTACTCACCACCTCCAATTCAATTTGCACCCAAGATGTGACTTACGTTATTGGGTCCAGTCGATTAAACTCTAGGGAACGAGGCTGTTTTTTTCCAACAAATTTGATTTTTGCTGATAAGCAGCTGCAATAGCCAGGCTTTATACCCTTTAAGCAAGAATTATTTGAGAAAATACAAAATCTATTGAATACGTGTTGGAACGATCTAAACGGACTGTAGTGGGTTATTTGATCCTGTCGATTAAACTCTAAGGAACAAGGATGTTTTTTTCCAAACAAATTTGATTTTTGTTGATAAGCAGCTGCGATTGCCAGGCCTCATACCCTTTAAGCAAGGATTATTTAAAAAAATACAAAATCTATTGAGTATATGTTGAAACGATCTATACGGACGGAAGTAAAAAGAAGCCAGAACGTCGGTACACAAGTCAGTTATTACACGCAAACATAGTAAAAAGCCATTTGAAATGGCAAACGAAAACACAAAGAATGGATGATTAAAACAGTAGAACTATGGCAAAAATGAAACGTTTGGAAGAGTGCAATCACAACCAACAAAACAACGGGCCCGTGGCTCAATGCTAGGTTGGTACACACAAGAACCGACGGTCGCTGGTGCGAAGCTCAGGTGATCCACACCTGGGAATGGGTAAGCCTGAATGATGACGGCTAATAAGCCCGAAATTACCATTCCGGTCTCCCTTTTCTTTGTCACTTTAACTTTATCTATATATTCTATCTTTTATATATATATATATATATATATATATATATATATATATATATATAACAATGGTAGTTGGGCGCTCACCGATCGGTTACAGGACTCACTCGTCCTGTTGTGCCTTGGGATTAACTCTAGAGACCCGCCATCAGCCACAGAGTAGCTAGTGAGTTAGGCAGAATGATATTACTGACAAAGACAAGAGAGACTGGAATGGCCATTTCTGGCTTATTAGCCATCATCAGCCAGCCATACCCAGCCCCAGGCGCTGTGGCGTCCGAGCCTCGAACTCGCGACATGTCGGGCAGAAGTGCAACGCCTTACCCACTGCGCCACGAGCTCGTTGTCTTGCCGGTTTTGATCGGGAATATAAACAATGGTAGTTGGGCGCTCACCGATCGGTCACAGGACTCACTCATCCCGTTGTGCCTTGGGGTTTACTCTAGAGCCCCGCCAGCAGCAACAGAGCAGCTAGTAGTAGAAGCAAAATGATATTAACGACAAAGACAAGGGAGACTGGAATGGCCATTTCTGGCTTATTAGCCATCATTAGGCAGACATACCCAACCCCAGGCGCTGCAGCGCCCGAGCCTCGAACTCGTGACCTATCTGGCAGAAGTCAAACGCTCAACACACTGCACCACGCTCATTGTCTTGGCGGTTGTCCCCAAGGAACAACGGGACGAGTGAATCCCGTAACCGATCGGTGATCGCCCAACTACCATTGTTAATATTCCCGATCGAAACCGGCAAGACAACGAGCTCGTTGCGCAGTGGGTAGAGCGTTGGACTTCTGCCCGACAGGTCACGAGTTCGAGCCTCGGGCGCAGGAGCGCCTGGGGTTGGGTATGGCTGAGTGATGACGGCTAATAAGCCAGTAATGGCCATTCCAGTCTCCCTTGTCCTTGTCGGTAATATCATTCTGCCTATATCACTAGCTGCTCTGCGGCTGATGGCTGGGCTCTAGAGTTAACCCCAAGGCACAACGGGAAGAGTGAGTCCTGTAACCGATCGGTGAGCGCCCAACTACCATTGTTTATATTCCCGATCGAAACCGGCAAGACAACGAGCTCGTTGCGCAGTGGGTAGAGCATTGGACTTCTGCCTACAGGTTGCGAGTTCGAGCCTCGGGCTCCGCAGCACCTGGGGTTGGGTTTGGCTGGCTGATGACGGCTAATAAGCCAGAAATGGCCATTCCGGTCTCCCTTGTCTTTGTCGGTTCCATTTTATATATATATATATATATATTGAATGACAGAAGTGGTTTGCATCCCGCGATAGTATAATGAAAAGAAAAAATTCTCTTCGGGAAATGGAGGTTTACTCGTAAATGTTCAAGTTGGTGACACCAACCCGCCGTTAGACGAAATGAACAGAGGAGAAAGCGAAGTGGCGCGACACTTCACTTTCAATTTATATGTATATATATTTATAAATATATATATATATATATATATATATATATATATATATATATATATATATATATATATATATATATATATGAAGTTGCATACGTTCTATGGGAAATGGAGCTTTATTGCGTAAATTTTCAACACTGGTTCTCCGGGTCGTCTTTAGACGTAGGCGGGTAGCAAATGGGACAAAAAAACAGTTAACATCGAATTACGCGAAAAAATTGATACTGACATGAACATTGGCACCATTGAGTGGCCGCCGTGTGTATTAGTCTGTCCTGATTGTTTCTCGTTTCTTCCATTTCTCCTTGAGATTTCTGTACGCCGCATCCAACTCGATATGTCTGTTGATGCATGAGTCATCTGAATGCATTGCCTCGAGGAACTCTCGACCTTTCTTGAAGAGACAGGTGGCGACAATCCGAGTTTTATCCCAATCGAAGGTGTGCCCGGTGTCTAGAGTATGCATAGCTGTTTGGGACAGATGGTCCCGCCTCTTTACTGCCAACTGATCTTCATAGATGCGTGTAGAGGCGGATTTGCGTGTCTGACCACAATACACAGCATCACATGCTTCACACGGGATCTTGTAGATGACTTCTTTCTTGTCCAAATAGTTGACCATTTCCTTAGGGTGGACAAGCTGGGTACGCAAAGTAACTGTCGGTTCTTGCGCCACATGAATTTGGTGCTTCCTTAGGTGTCTTTCGACGAGTTCAGACACATTATTAATGTAAGGAAGGTTTCGCCATGTATTTATTTTTGGCGCCTCGTTAGAACTACTTGGTTTCTTTTCTTTCGACTTCTCTACTATGAAGTATCGGCGTACAAAATCCTTAGGGTACCTGTTCTGCGAAAATAATTCACACAAGTAATTCAGTTTGATTCGATAGCCTTCTTTGTCGGAGCAATGTGTTTTTGCTCGACTGAGTAGACTGTTGACAGCACTCCGTTTGTGAGCGATAGGCTGATTGCTCTCATTAGACAGAATAACTTCGACATAAGTTTCCTTTCAATAAACCGATGCGCGTAGTGTTCCATCGGTCTTTCGTTGTACGAGCACATCCAGGAATGGGAGTTTATTGTCAACTTCCTTTTGGAGTGTGAGTTGGATTCTCGGAATTGTGGAGTTGATGGTGTTATGGAGTATTTCCAGTTGGTCCTTTTTAACGACAACAAATGTGTCGTCTACATAACGTAGCCATAATTTAGGATTAACTACCGGAAGCCACTAGATCGGTGTGAGCCTATTCTTGTTTGAATAAATACCCGATCTGCAACGACAGAGAACGACAGGTGGTGAAGCACTAAGGAACTTCCGTACGATGAAGTGCTTATGACCCATCTGCTAGACCCAGTGTGTGGACTGTCTGTGCCGTACTCGAGTGCATGCCTCTGTTTCCAGTCCTAGCTGGTAGTCAGGGTTATGATTGGCTGAATGAAGGCAGAATAAGCCCGTAACAGACTGTATCAATCTACCAATATTCTCTGTCATGTCTCCTATCTGTATATATATATATATATATATATATATATATATATATATATATATATATATAATATTTGTTCTATTGAGTGTATCTATGGACACTCACAGTGTAAAAGCAAACATACGAAGTAATCATCGGACTTATAAGAAAATACGTGTAGTGGGCATTTTGTGATATATATATATATATAGAACTATTATGATGGATGTGTACATATACGTTTTTTCGATCAGTAAAATACGCCTATTGCAGAAATCCAGGTACAGTTTGAACTAGGTGAAATCAAATCGAATCTGGATGTTATTAACACCAGGAGAAAAAATTAACAAACCACCACTCATGGGATGAAGACAGGTGCGAATGGAACTATATTTTATTGCCAATGAATGAATTTGCGGACTCGACAGCTTCCTCTTAAAGGGAGAAAGAGCAGACGGCATAAAGCAAAATGTACACCGAAGACGCGGTAACTGAGACTATAACAGTTCCTTGCTGATTGAAGAAAGCCCAGACAAGGTGACGACACATACTTATTCTCCATATTTGAAACCACTGCATTACGCAACTGCGACGCACTTGACCGATTAGCGAATGGTCTCAACGTTTGCATGAGCTTTGTCATATATGATACAGTTTCTAACACTAAACGTTTTACTTCCTCATAAATTAATCTGTACACTTGGAGTTCATTCTTCGGCTCTAACCCTGTCCTGGTCGGTCTAAACTGTGGATATTTTAATCGAAATATATCAGCTTCAGCAGAATATCCACTAAATATACTGTTTCTGTTGACAGAATGTCCGTAGTGTACCGGTATCGATTAACGTTCAAGGGAATGATGTACGAGCGGATGAAAGGCAAGACGATAGGCCCGACTATCCCGGCACTCAATCGAGGTTGTCCTGTAACGGTTGGTGTCGTTTAGCTTCTGACATCGGAAACGACAATTCTGGGCTCACATCGTGGATGATACCTTCTTCGTCATCACAATATTGGGTACTAACCTGCAGGAGATCATCTCAGCACGGTTCTCCTGGATAAACCATGACGATAGATGAAAAAAACAACTGACCCGTCATCCTTCATGTTTTCATATGCTGAAAACTTTGTGGTGGCCTAAAAAGTAAAATATTTAGGAAGATGGAAAGTTCAATGTAAGGGTTAGGCTTCAAAAGCGACCACCTCATCAGGCATAAAAAATAGTTTTGTAAGATCATCATGTAGGCACGAGGTGACGTACTTCAGTGAGCTGGAAGCCAAGGTTGCTGAATTGCAATAGCTTTGATGGGGCATTATGCGAATGGCTACCCACACAGGTTCATCAAAAATGGGAAGAGAGACTAAATAAAACAGGTGCCAAATTTTGGTGCGTGCTTTCGTACGGGAAGAACGTCTCAGCCGCCTTTTCCCACCATCTGAGGTGGAACTTAACAAGCAACAGAGGCAACCAGCAGAAGCACCAATTAATAAGACCGAAGGAGCAGCCGCTACGACAGAAAACGTCTGAATTCGATTAAGGGATCTGGTACAATTCTGACAAATAAACTATCTAGGAAAAACGGTTGTATAACTCCGGACGCAGATAGCCAGGCGTGTAGTAGCAGAGAGAAGGTTGAGGGCACTTCTCGGGGCGAAGCTCATTCGAGGCGGCCCATTTAAATCTTAAAATTCACAGAAGCAAACATTCTCCCGAAAGATGACAACTGCGGGACTCATGAGCTGCTCGAGTCAAGGTTCGTCAACCCCCAGTCTCGGCTCTGTACCTGCGCGGTTTGCTGGCCGCTATTCTGATCTGTGCATGAATGCTTCATCGTCAGCTGAAAGTGAAACAACATCAGTTTGGTCAGTTAATTGGGTGATAGCCAAGTTTGTGGTCGCCAGTGATTGACTGTTCCAGAGGCCGAATGCACGCATGTTCCGGCAGCTGGGGCACCATAATAATATGATTCATAGCTCGGCGTTGGTGCCAGGACCGAAGGCCTATATGCGTTAGAGTCATTAAATATCCCACCCCAGAAACCCAAACACGGTGAGTGGTGGACAGCATGCCGAACGATAAAATGAATGCTTAAATCCAGTGAACATATGGGTTTGAGAGCGTGACGCTGGTGACAGGAGGTGCTAGAACCTGAGGCGATATTGATTCTATGATCGATGAAGAGTTTCAGGAGAGGGTGTGCTGGCATGATTCCAAAATCGTCCGGTAGTGAACTGTCACATTGGTTTGAGAGATGAGGAGTGTGCCCAACACAGAGTCTCCCTGTGAGCCCTGAACCAGACGAATCCGTCAGTAGAGAGTTTCGCTGTCGTTTGGGCTGTAGGGTAGGCTGGATTACAGAACGTGTCAAACGCAGTGGGTTTTCATCAAGTTGGGCCCAGAAGTGGGTAATCAATCTGGGAGATCGTGAGGAAGGAGGCCTGCGATAGTGACTACAAAATCGTCCGACAAAGGAGCAAACCTCTGATGTTCATACGTCTGGCAGATTGTTCTCACAAGTGTTTTGGAATTCAGCGACTGGCCTATGTTGATAACATCGCCTTCATTCTCGACCATATGTCAGTAAGGGTGTTTTCCCATCCAAGGGTGCAATGAGCAGCACAGGTAGATGAAGCCGAGTGCGAATGTTGTGACGACCGAACTCAGCCGCATCAGGTAGTTGCATTTCTATTATATAGGAGTCAACAATTTGTGGCCCCTTAGCAGTGGTAGTGGATTAGGCGCAATGATTAGCAGTACAAGACAGGAGACACCCGTCGGAGTAATTAAGTGTTCAACGAACTGCGAGTTGCAATCTTGGGTGACTGATGCCACTGGAGACGACAGGAAATGTGCTGACAGTGTAGGTCATGCCTAAGGGCGAGCGAAAAAGGAAAAAAAGTGGTGGCAGCTACTTTAATTAGTTCGTGGAACGAGCTCAAGTGTTGTCCACATAGTGTAAGCTGGATGAGCCGAGAAGTAGGATGTTCAGGTGGGGACATGGTCGGCCGTGAATCTCCGAACGTACGTGCGTCCCAGCTGAATTTCGTCAGCGTGTGGGAAGATGAGGGAACATGGGGCAGCTGGGCACTGAACAAGGATGCTGAGCACGGCAATGAAGGCTGTTGGCAATAACTTCACGCACAACAGGTTTTCTTTACGCGGGAGCGGCTTTCATAAATTTATCTTGATCGAAAGACTGAAGAGGGCATTTTGACGTGTTTTGAGAATTTCTTGCCAAACATTTTTAACAGGATGTGACCTTCTAGCTTATGTGGTAGCACTTTAGACTCCAAAGTGATTGCAGATGGAAGCAAGAATTCTAGTTCCAGGTAGTTGTTCATAAGAAGGTGCAATCACCAGAACGAGAATTGTATTGGCATAAGATTTCTGATTCTCGCGTTAGGCCAAATAATTTTTTTGTAACAGGGATCCTATCTTCTTCTTTTTTTCTTCTTCTTCATAAAAAGGGTTTTATTCGAGTTTTGAATGCCTATAGAAGTTTGGGTTGCGACTATCTAATGAAGTCCAATTTGGTAGAAAGATAAATCAGAGTATTCCCTATATTGGTGGGTAGCACTTCTCTGCCACTGACATTGTTAATTCAACAGGCCTCACAAAACAAATTATAAAGTTAACGAAGAATAGTATATAAGCTCATTTTTAAAAATTATGAGTACGTATGAAGGGAAGGGATGACTCGAACCGATTATGGGAAGCTAGTACTCTCCTTGCAGGCCCTTCAGAAGATACAAGAGCGAATTCGGAAAATCGAAAAAAACAGGTTCTCTTAAAGTGCATTTTTGGAGTTATTTGGAATTCCGTTAGTCAGCTTTCAGACGTGCGCTCGCCCAAGGCCTCTCTTACCTTCCATATCCCTCTCAAAGGAAACCCAGCATAGACATTAAGGAAATGACAAAGATGGTATGCCGTACTCCTGACATAGATACTGGCTAAAAGCCCAGTCACGTGTTTCGCCGATGCTTCTGCTGCGGCAGCACGCAGCAACGAGGGCTTCGTCTCTTCAGTGGGTTCCACAGCGTTCCCTAAAAGGTCATGTCCGTATCACCTGACTCCATGTCCTGCACTTAATAATTTCAGAAATTATTTACCCGATTATTCTCTGCTGTCAAGATATCAGAAACCGCATAGAGAACGCTAGGGGACCCACAGAGGAGCCGAACCCCTCGTTGCTGCATCCTGCAGCAGCAGCAGTAACATCGGCGAAACCTGTGTTTTGGCCTTTAGCTAGTGCCTATGTCGGGAGCACTGTATACCATCTTTGTCATATACATTTCATACTACTTTTAGTGCTACTTGTTTGTAGAATGGGATTACGTGGTTATTCCATAGTGTTTGATTCTCTTCGACCGAGATGTTCATTGAAATTTCAGGTCTGACCTTAAAAAAGTCCTGCCCGGATCACCTGAGTCCATATCATGTACGTAATAATTTTAGACTATATTTCCCTCACTGTGGCAATATTTTTGAACTTTTTAGGTATGACCTAACGTTGTACATTGGACATCGGCAACCAACTGCGAAATTCCAGTAAAGCTTTACTGAAATCTAGAGGTATGGCATGATTGGGCGTGCAGACGCTACTTTTGAAAGGCATAGCACATTTGGTGGCAATGAGGAGAAAAGTTTGATATTTTCACAGAATTTTATGCGAAACGAAGGAAAAAATGCGTAAGAGCTTTGATATGTACGGACGTTTGACTTATCGAACATCTTAATAAAGACAAAATGTTTTGGTGGGTAACTTGACCCAAGTGTTATTAAACTCACGGCTCTCGGTGGGGCCTCGTAGCTCAGTTGGCTAGAGCGTTGGCTGTACTAAAACCTTCCCCTTGCTGGCGTGGGTTCGAATCCTACCGAGGCCACCGAGCTTTTCACAAGTGGGTCAAAGGAATTATTCCAATCTACCAAAATCCTCTACAAAATGTTTTATAAAAATGCCTAGGTAGTAGGGTACAGCTATCCCTCATCGATGCAGTGTTGACCAAACAATATATGACTTATGGCAAACCTGTGTGTGGATTTCTTATTTATGAATAAGTACGAATGGGGAGCTTTAGCGGCTTTTATCTTTGCGCATGCGAAAACGCGGAGGGTCCAAATGCATTCTACACAAATTGTCTGCTGAGGAGAAAATTAATTGGCCTTGCACATCGAGTGCTTTCTCCGAAGTAATGCTATACAAATAGTAGTGCCACCTACAATTTACAACATCCTTGGACTACACTTACAAAGTATATAAAAGGATCGGTTGTTAATGAGTTAAGTGTTTCACCTTTGAGCCAAAACCATCGTATAACATGTTTTCATAAGAGTCTACAGGAAGAATAGAGGGGATTATCACTAGGTATGATTTCCTCCCACCAATTTAAAACAAAACGACTTAAAATCTTGAATCAGTTCAAAGTGTTTTAAGGATTTTACAGTAAATTACACTGGTGTGTGCATGATAAAGGCTTAAAAAGCTAAAAACATAATCGAAACTGGTACTTTATGAAGTCAAGAGCAACGCACGCGTCAGAGAAAATTCTCAATTTAAAAAGTTACATTAAATGGTTTACAACAAATAAAACATGAGCAGATGCGCATCAAACTCGGTGCACAGACTAAAATTCCTTAAAAACAGATCAGCCGTAGATAGTACAGAATTTTCGTTAGAAATATTTAATAAACTTTCCGTACGAAGGTGGTCTAATAATAACGTCCCACCAACTGCCTACAACTGTTTTCCCGTTCGACAATCATGTCATAATGTTACCGATATAATTATATCTAAGCAATGTACTTTTTCCTTATATTTTTCTATTCTTCCTTTTTTGTAGCATTTTCCATTTAGAAGTCAATGGCACCGATTTAGTCTTTTTCAATTTTCGGCCTGCAGGTCATTTGCGCTCTGCCGTTGTTTACATAGAAATTCCAAAATAAAAGTTAATTTTTAGTAAACTGGATGATTGTGCATATGTCATATGTTTAATGACAGGACGTCGGAGCCCGAGTTCTTGCCTTGATTGTTCGGTAAATAAAACGTTTTTTCTGATCGCTCCTCAAGTCACAAAGTATTTAATTTTATTGCATCAAAGGTTAGTGTTTGATGGCTTGGGTAAAGAAACTAAGTTCGATGGCGAGGGAAAGCCAAACGGAGGCTTAACTAAAAGTACACCGTAGTCCGTTGTAAAAAAGTAAGGTTTCACGGCATCTATGTGAGCTTAAAGTTGCGAACGCGAACAGCATATTGAGATGATCAAATGTTGTTAGGAAAATTCTTGACGTTATATTGGTGACCATTTGTATATTTTCATCAAAACTCGGATGACATCACCATCCATACTGCCCGTTAAACTGGAAACTGGGATTTTCCAAAAGCCTTCATATTTGGAACCTGAAGTGACCTATTTTGGCTTATGATCACAGGTCGGGTGCTTCGAAATAGTTTTGGTCATTCAAGGAAATTCGGAATGTTACCTTCTAGTCTGCAGGAGATTGAAATATATTCAGAAGTTGTGCTGTCTCATGAAATATAAATTAAACTTCTGGAATGTACCTGTGATTCGAAAAACGTACTAAGAGTTGTAATATTACTTCTCGTGCAGCATAAAATGAAGAAATTTCATTTACGACAGAATGCCGGCTTTTGAATAAGCCTTTTTCCGACCGTCTGCAAAAGTTACATTCTGTAAAAACGACTACTCATGTAGTTACTATGAGCTCTTTCCATTTATCTTCCGTGTCCCATGAATAAAAATTATTTTTAATAGGAAACATGCATTAAAGTTTTATCTTACAACATTTAAAGTTTATACTTGAAGAAAGGCTTTTTTAGATTTTAAGAATAGTTTCTCCTTATGTCACTTTTAAGACCATAAAATGTCCATCCATAATGCAGCCTATCAGTCTACTTATTAATGCTGATCGTAAAGTATACAACACATTACACATTTGTTGCCCTGAGGTTAAAAAATACACCAGACTGGCAGCCAAGCTACCTTCTTAATAACTAAGATATATGTGTGATTTTCCTAAGATGGAATGCATAGATTTCGTAGTTTGTGAACGTAAAAGCAAGTTTAATGGTACATCGGATTGAAATTTATTCATGAATTGATTAAACGTATTCTTAAAGCGAAGGTGCCCATTTTCAGTATGAAATTTAAATTATGTAATTTTTTATAAAATTAACACAAGGAAGGATTTTTATACATGTTTTCTATAAAAAATAGTAAAATTTCTATGGACATCAAAAACTAATGAGAAAACATCATACAATATATATTCTTCTCCGAGTACAGTTTTTATAGATGACGAGAAAGAGGCCCATTTTGCGCAGTTTAGCGCACACATTTTATTCTGTTTTGTGTTGGAATCCAGCAATTACTCTATGTGGACCTTCATTAAAAAAACTGGGGAAAAATAGATGGTAAATCCTCTGCGGAACCAATAATGCACCAAATAAGGACAGGTGGGCCATGTTCCCAGACACACGAGGGAAGCCTGGGCCTTAGCTGAGAACTTAGTCAATTAATGTGCCTCTGGCATATAGAGTCTTGCGCAGTCACTTCAGGACTGGCGTTACTGAAGTTTAATTGGCTTCTACCCTCTATAACTGTGCCTTGTTTCCCTGACAATTTCCTCTCTGAAACTGGAGAGTTTGGAAGCTCAGATAAATAAGGAAATGATTCCGGTGACTGAATGGCCTTCTTCTTCTTCTTCTTCGTCTCCTTCCCCACTCTCCCCGAAATACAAACCTTCATCTCACTTTGAGCTCAATGTTTGCTGAACCACCCAGGCAAACATTTTGAACGTTAGGTCATTGTGTAAGACACGATGAGTTCAATTGACTCGTAGTGTTGTGATTAAGACGTCAGCAACTTAAGGACCTTAGGATAGCTGAAATTGTACAGCCTAAAAGTGAGTGAAAGTAATGTCGATCGTTTCAATTCGTCAACACTCTGTATCAAATGGAGTTATATTTGAGAGGAAGGAACCTCAATCGCTGGAACAAGTGTTTTACTCGCCTGAAATCTTCCCTCCACCCTCAAGTCCATTACCAAAGACAGCAACAGGTAATAGTTTGAACAATCGGTAGTTCTGCCCACTAATTCTCACTATACTATAAGTCACTAACTTCTGGTTATGAGCTATGTAGTTGAGATATCCCATTTAATAACCAAGGCATGCGTCTGGTCCAAACGCCGCCTGACTGAAAATTAAGGTAGATTGCAATGACCTTTCCCTTTTTTGTGACAAAAATATAACTTTGTTTTTATTTTCCAACTTCTACGTGCAGTCCGTTCTTGTCTGCATGCTTTCTTTTGTCTGTATGTTAACAGTCTGCTCAAGCAGGTTATTGCACTGCGTCCTCAATACTTGGGTTAACCCAGTCATCATCCGTTTGGTGAGGATAGATTCTTCGTCTCCCTTTCGATTGCCTGGACCTTCAAACGGAACAGTTGTTCACCAAGGTCTGCCGAGCCGTGGATGCTACTCATATGCGTGCTCAATAAGGTACGTTGAAAGATTCCTTATTTATTTTCTGTAACCAAGTGCCATTTTCTGGTTGATGAACATTCCGAGTTTCCGCCTTACTGACTATGTGCTCACCACCAGCTGAGGATTTGAATGCATGAACACACTTCACAAATTGTGTTTTTGGAGGCTTCCAGTAAGAGTAAGCCACCACGCTTTCTGATCAGAAGACGTAGACGCGATCACTGAGACAAGGAGTTTATTCGCTTGACGTTTCGGATTCTTGCTTGAAACCATCATCAGAGACATCATCAGATATGGGTAATTCATATACATGGAATGCAGTATTGAGAGGATGCAGTCGTTGTGCTACCGCGTACCTACGGCGACTAACGGCTGCCCCTTCTGATGGTATTTGCAAAGCCTCGTGTGGCAATCTTGAAAGGGCACATGGATCATTTGTCTTCCACGTTGATATAATACGCGTCGCGTTAGCTACGTGTTTAGCGGGGATTTGAATAACACATTTCGGCAACACATTAGTACCTAGAAAAATGTACCAAAGCCACATATACGCATAAGTAGAGGCCTTTTGCAGGGCACATGTTTCCCATCGTCCGGTCGATCGAAGCGCGTGGCGCCAAAACAAACTTCAACTGCACACGAAGATGCGAATGCCAGGAAGTAACTGAGAAGCAGAAGACGCACTCGCTTGTTTGAAAAAAGAATGATCCTTGTGCCTTTCAAGACTGTCATCCGAGGTTTCACAAATACCCTCAGAGAATCGACCAATAGATGTGGGGAGTTCATGGGCGGGAAGGACAGAAAACTGTTTTAACAGAGGGTGACTGAATGAGGCCTCGAACAGAAAGTGACACGCAACGCAGCACTGGGAAAAAATTCCGCAAGCTGCCTCACCAAACCTCGTTCAAAAAACGCATAATCATTCGCAAACCGTCGTCAAAGGAACTGACAAAGCGGCAAGTAGAGGTTTAGCGGCACGAAGCTTCATTCTAAACAGCTGATTTGAAACATTTTAAGCATAACTCTAGCAGTGGAATTAGACCTCAATCAGACAGAAGCGATGGAGGAGTAGCAGAAATTATCAGACACCAGGTGTCATTTCTCCTTATGGCTGATAGGCCACAAAATGCTGTAAGGGAACTCAAGGCCGAAATAGATATCATCATTGTGTCCACGGACAAGAGACGTTAAACTGTCACTTTCTCGCCAGGAGAGAATACATTTACAAGGCCAAGGACCTCCAGTTTTATGTCTCATTCGACATCATCCCGTAAAAACGGTGATACGCGAAATTAACGTGACGTTGTTGACATTGGCGCACTCAGGTGCAATAACGCCCCATTGATGTCTTCCTGCATATACAATTTACGCAAGAGGAAGAAGAAAAAGACAAGCTGGTCTTCCTTGATGTTCAATATATGCCACAAAGAGTGTAGGAGCCCAAGGAACAATTGATCAGGAAAGCGACAAATACGACGAAAGTACTGAAATTTAACAGCAACTACCCAGTCAGTCAAAAACGCAGTTGTGGAAGGACGCCATACTGGCGTGTTGAGCTGCATTGCAGTGCACTGGGAGACAAGGATGTCAAAATTCAATATCTTCAGTGGGTGTTCAGAGAAAAATTCAACCACGCATAAAATTTCCCGATGGTAGCTTTCACCACTCGAACTTGTGGTTCCATTATCGGAGACTCATTTTCTGACCCTCGGGGAGTCACCTCACGTTTCGACCTGATTAGAAATACTGCCCTGAAACTACTAATATATATTTTCCTCGAATACAAGAAGCTTGGAATTTGAAGCAATAAATTTGCTGGTTAAGTTCTGGTGTCTTAAGAGTGTGCTGGCTAGTTAAGGAAACTGGAAATTTTACCTTCCAGTCTACGAGAGAGAAAGTATGTAGAAACGCGTTATATTTTGATATGGAGGCTTAGTGATATTGCCAATGCTTTTGTGTAATCTAACTCACGCTAGATTTCATGGTTTTCATCGGTACCAGGTTGTTTGTGCACACGAACCTTCATTGCGAACTGAGATAAGCCTCATGTTACATCCACCAAATCACTGAGAAAGCGTCTATTTGTTCGTATGTCAACTCAACTTGCAGTGAAAGATCCCAACTTTTGGCAATTATTTATATTGTTTATAAAAGATCGCAAACTTTAGCTTGGTACAGTTTATTTACAATATGAATGGAAAATATTTCCAAAAGATCGAATTATTCAGAAAAAATATTCTTAGAACTAATATAAACCCCTTAAACATTACGACAATTTATCCAATTCTCGAGGTTCTACGAATGTTCGTCCGTGAGAAACGAAAAAGGTACAGTTTATTAATTAGCTGGGATGCAAATAAGGACACCTATATGCACTTGTGGCCGAGAAGAGTTTCCATCTTTGACCAAAGTGCGTGAACAGGAATTTCTACCCTTCACACTCGGTCTTTGATTACGTTTAGTCACGAAGCCAAAAAGGCAATAGTCTTGTCTACAAGAGTCCTGAAAAAATGGAGTTCCGAACTCCTTTAACAACTTGGCATTGTGCTGTTATACAATGAATGAGTATGCCAGTTGGAATATTTTTTCTATTTTAATTTATTCATTTACAGTGGTGAATTAAAGAATGATCTTATAATCACCGAATTTTTCTTTAATATTCTAGAAGTGACGCCCAAAGTGGCTTAAACATGAGCAAGTTCACAAACATTTAGTCAAGCAGCAAAAGACGGTTTTTATTTAAAAAATTACGAAGGAAAACACTGGATGAGTGAGCATACGTTGTTTAGCCTAGTTCTCGGCACAGCACGTATTGAAACGTTTTGGTTCTCGCAGCCTCCGCACATAATTTTGCTTGACTGGGAGGAGACCTTTTTCGAAAAATCTGTTGGTTGCCAAATAAACGCCGGGGAAGTGAAGCGAATATGCCAGGAAGACAAAATCTTGATATGGTTAAGTTGGCAGCAACTTACTCACAGAACAGGAAATCGTACCTCCCACCTCCATTTACAAGATGCACTCAGCTTTGAGGTGGGGGGAGGCTATCGATAAGGGCAACCGACATAAGTGTTCCACCAGTGGCAACACCGTTAGAAGTTCCGGCAGCAGAAGTAATCCAGTTGCCTCCATTAGTCTCTGATTTTAGCTGTGTCACAAGAAAATACTGTTATGATAGCGCAAATAAAGTTGCGTGCACATACACCAAGGTTAGGCAAAGTGATCTGCAGCAGAGCAACCAAGGGCATTTCTCAGCATTACGAATACGCAATGGAAAATATTTTTATTGTGTCCCATTCATGAAGAATAAGAAGAAAGAAAATCAAAAAGGAGGGATATGGCGAGACCGACGACGAAAAATGGTAGGAGCAACTATCCAAAAACGCGAGGCTGAAACGTCTGAGAAAGGGTTCGGTGATGGGGTGTTTCGTGTGAATGAAGATTATGGAGTTCTGCATCACAGTAACAAATTAACAGTAAACGATAGACTTGTTTTCAGCAAGACATGTAACTACAGGTGGTGTATTTCGATACTGCAGAGGCAATAGCGCGACGTTTAATAGTAGTCCTCAGGACTCAAGTCATTACCATGAAACCTAATTTAAACGCTCACTTCACTAGCAAATACTTCTAAAGTGGTGTTAAAATATATTGAGAACATGGCGCATGATTTACGATGAAAATGTTTCCGGATCACACCTTTATGTTCAGTGCATTGACCACGTTCAAAATTAAATGACCACATCATTGCATTTTCGGTTCAAACGCACATATGCATTTATTTGACAGTCTCGTCTGAAACTAAATGAAACTTCAGGAATTCTGTGGTTGAGGCTGACAAACACACGGTTACTCCAAACCTCATAAATGTGTAGGAGTAATTTCTTAGCAGTCGAGATGATAGCAGTATGGTTTTTCGGTCCGTAGTTCTTTCGGAAAAGTGATCTATACTGTTGCATCTTATAAAGAGCTCAAAAAACGGGTATGAGGTTTTATGACAGTTCATAGGAGAAAACTCGCTGTCCGCTACCCGTTAAGCAAAAGCTTTATGACACCTTCCATATGAACTTCTCTTGTTCCCCACCTATTTCTGCATTAGCTGTTGTTCAACCATTAAACCTTTATATTGACGTGATTATGCATCAGCCGCATATATTCAGAAGAATCAGAAATCTTTGAAGAAAGGAAACCAAAAATTTACTGATGCATCCAGCTCTTAGCGCTGGCAACCCATGAAACAACCAATGAGAACCTGTCAACTATATGCATGCAATTTTATCTTAGTACCTGAATGCAGTTTCTGCTATCTCTTCTACAAGCAGATAAATTATGTTCAGCAGCCTCTCCTTTTCACAACGTTGTGTCTGCCTTTCCACACCGTTAACTTATTTTCATGGATCTTAGATTCAATACCACAGTGTTTACTCGAATAACTTCCAGGTAAATGTATGACGATAGCAGAGTGGATTAAATTGAATGCAGCGATGAAAGCTCGCTGATCGCTAACGGAATTTACTCGTCCCGTTCTGTCTTGAGGCTCACTCTTGAGTTCCGCCAGCAGCCGCACAGCGGCTAGTGGTAGAACAGGCAGAGTAATATTTCTGACAAAGACGAGGGAAGACTGGGATGGTCATTTCTGGCTCATTAGCCATCGTCAGCCAGTCATACCCAACCCCAGGTGGTGCACCACCCGAGGATCGAACCTGTGAGCCATTGATCAGTAGTTCAACGCTCTAACCATTGAGCCATTGGCTAGAACCTCAAGTGGGGTTATGTATGACTGTTTGATGACGGCTAATGAGTCAGAAAGGGCCAGTCCCGTCTCCGTTATCTTTTCCGGCAAAGTCCAGCAGCTTAAAAGTGAATAATCCTTTCTTAACTCAGTGTTTAGTCTTCAGTAAAATTTGTAATCAAATTTAGAACAGATTTCCTCAGATCCTTTTTCTGTTGTTTGGCCAAGGCGAGGTTTTTTAGTGATCAGACATGGTGCTTGAGTTTTACCAGTTATTCGCTTGCAATAAATCACTTATCCGTGTGTCAGTCTCGATAACGTTCATTTCAGTGTCATTTTGGTGTCAACATGGCTCCAAACCCATGCGTTATGCGGTTTCTGACAAATTCTACTGGTGCATAAGGTAAGAGAGACACTCCTATATTATGCGTCCTCTTTAGCTCACACACAAACACACTATGACATTTTATCTGCGTTGGCGCACGATGCACCGGGGTCATGTTGCGAATGCTGTAGTGAATCCGCCAATTCGGACGGTTTCCACTGAAACGGATTCTCAATCATGTGCAATTCTGTCCAGTTCCCTTAGGAAAGTTCGAAAACAAATATAAAAACCTGTGTATTAGGTACCATCCTACGGCATTGGATTAGAAAGTATTTCTAAACGTTCTGTCGTCTAAAAGTGTCTTATTTGTGGGCAGTGTGCAATGTACCATGCTGGTATTCACGTAAGAGCAGTACCTCATTTCCAGTTCGTCAGTCCTGTCGAACGACCGTTCGAAGAGGATGCATCCTAGTAATAGGTCGGTCTCAAGTAGACTGCGGACAAATGATGAGCATAAAGAGGTTACACAGGAAACACCTTTAAGGCAGGTTAGACCTGGTATAATCGCGCTCATAGCAAGTATTACAGTGACTGTGACTACCACACGTTCCTGATGAACCTGATGAGTACTTTTACTTCATTCCACGCTGCTATTCAAGCCTAATCAGTAGGCCCACGAAATCGTGCTCCGTAAATCTGCTGGACCTCGGTTACCATCCGTGATAAGCAGCCTAGGCTTACTCAAGTGCCACTGTAACAAGACCCCTATTCCTACTGAATTTCAGAAGCCGTCTGGGATGACTAGCCAGCCTCATTTATAGAAGCGCTTCTTATTCCTCACGTAGGAGGGGCTCGAAAAAGTGCCCTAAAAATTACTGGTAAAACACGCTGTCCGCCAGCTGACCTTGGCATGCGAACGTAAAATATTCGATCGAAAGCCTATTACACAGGACGATTCCACTCTTCCTCCCCCCGGTCTCATAATAGGCAGCTGGAGTGAGTAGCGGCTATCTGGTAATCTTGAATTTTCGTTCTCTTTTAGAAAATTCAATGGCAAATCGTCCGAAAGGAAGACCATCTATGGCCTGTCAAGAACTGGTCCACTAAAAAGCAAACATTGCGGCTCTCACGAAAACCTATTTCTCGCAACATAGATAACTGGAGCAGGTGGGTGCTAATTACACGTTCTTCTGCAGTGCCCATCCAAAGACCGAGCAATGATACCATGGGACCACCTTTGCCATAATGAACGATGTCGAGCAACAACTGAGTCGCCTTTCGCAGGGAACAACGATAGTCTAACGAATATGAACCTACGTGGCCCGGTCAAACTTGTCCTTCTAATGAACGGCTCCACTGACATAAAAAAATCCTCAACGACCTACAAGCGGTCTTGACCAAGGCCGTCAATTGCTAGGCAGCTGCAATAACAGTTAAGTCCTCCTCTTTAAGGTGGGTGGAACACAGTCTTCAATTAGACTAGGAAACATCTTTTTCCCGCAGTATAGGTGGTCAGGTAAAAAATACCAAAAAATGCAAAAATACCAAAACTTAACCCTCATCCTACTATGAACCCTAATTTTAACCTTTAAACTAACCCTAACCTTAATACTCGCCTGGAAATTAACACAAAGTCAGTGGAATGGAGGGAGTACTCCTCCCCACGTGTCTTGTCGAGACTTCTTCTTACCAGCGATTTTCACCTTCTAGTGAGTGAGAAGGGGGACGTGGGTACCTCTTTTCTCACAGTACTTGCAGCTCGTTTCGATTTGGTGGCGTGACCAACGTCATGTTCTAGCGATAAAGGCGATATGCGGTGCCAACTGATGTCCGGACCAGTACGTAGCTGCCAAGATAAAACTAGCACTGAAACCGGACAGACGACCGCAAGGTAAGCAACCATCAAGCAAGTTAAATACTGTAAAGCATACTAAGGCTTAACATCGATATAATGTTAACTAGCACTTGCTTCTCAATCACTTAAATGCAACTTGCAGAAGATGATGTCTCTGTTGAAATAAAAAGGACGACATTCGTGCTGCTTTCCAGTCAATCGCTCTCTAATCCCGCAATCAGGTATGTACAAGGACTGGTTGGATGAAACTTACAAAAACTTTCGATATCTGCTTTCCAGGAAGAACAGGCTAAGACCTGCGTAATAAAACCGACATAATTTCGATGCTATTACTAATTGTGGCTGAGATTAGAAAAGAAAACAAACGATTCGATAAACCGTGGGGCAAAGAGGATCCAAGGGTATACCGAGCGTGGTCAGCAAAGCTGTCTACAGACCTCAAGCCGATGGAGTTGCGCTACTGCTCAGTTCGGATGGCTCAAACTTTTTATTATATATGTCCCAGCTAATGGGATACTGGACTGTTCAAGTCAGATATAAAAACGGCAACAAAAAAATCAAATTTATGGTGACAGGGGTCAATCAAACACCAGTGACGCCAATCCGGAGGTGATTGTGCAGTACTCTCTATGCTGGTGCCAGAATGACCAATCGATTGACTAAGGGCTCACCGGAGGCCCAGGTTGCAATCAATTCTCTGCTTGTCTTGCTTAGAGCTTGGCTGATCATCTTCGTGGCTGCAAAGTTCGACTAAGGACCTGGTTCGACTCAATTCGAGAAAGCCTGGTTGCCGGCTCATGAACCAGGCTACTTTTAAAGGGGTCTTGGTGTTACAGAGCTGAGTGTGCCATCAAGGTAACATTAAGAAGTGGCAACCGTGGCCTGGTTCACAACCCTGAGAGTGACTAAGTTATTCTAGGACGCAGTGAGTGATTAAAATTCGTTTAATTTATTATATTGAGGAGTGTTCTAAAGTGCATTGAGAGAGGATGCGCTGGAGTTGACTTCCTTCTTTTCTCCCCCGTGCATCAGTTCACTGTGCGAGCCGTTCAACCATCTGATGCTGGGATTGGGCGCAATGAGTGACCTAGAGCAAAGGCAAACTTCTAAGCGTGCCGCTACGCCGCCCATGTTTGACAGCCAGATGAATGCGTGCTAGGAGCTACTCCAGACTATACTTTGGTCCAGTACGTCCCTAGCAGGGACTTTTGTGGGAGTCAGCCACCAGTGTTATCACTAGCATCAACAGTGCAAGCACTCCTACTACCCGGCTTATAGTCACCATTGCCACTTTCACCGGCGAGGTGGACGCAATTTCAGCGCGTACACATGGCTACTGTCCGTTTGAATCCGGCATCGGCCTGATCTGTCACTTGTGAATCCATCACAATGACAACACTGACCCAGTACCGGGAGCTTCGACCTACACGCATCACATATGTACGCCTGGCCTCCTCAAATTACTCCGAGATATTTGGCTTTTGCATAGGCCTTTTCAGCTATATGCGCTTCCAGCAAAAACAGTACTTACCAGACCGCATCTCAACACTTCGCCATATCTTCAGAGACACATCCCTAGGCTACATTTGGACCTCATCAGCAACACGCGCATGAACGACAGCTCATATCGCACATAATTCTTGCCGCATATAAATGACCCGGCACTGGAATGAATGTGTATATATCACTTAACCGGGTAAACATGCAAGTTGGTTTAGAGGGATGCATAATCTGTGGAATGGCTCGTGGGTTTCCCGCGTAGACAGATCCTTCAGCCTTATCAGCTACCATGCCCGTGGCCTCCTCCAGCCGTCTTTATCTTGCCAGATCATCGATCCAACGTTGAGTAAAATAGAAGTATTGAGGTAGATGCCTCGCAAGACTACTTAACCATTAACGCAGTCCTCAGAGTTTCAATTAATATATACTTTTTATTATCTCATACCAGAAAGAGTTAGCAGAAGCAGATTCCCTTAAATTTATATTTGCAAATTACCCCCTTTTATGTTTTTGAAGAAAAAAAAGTTAAAAAGAAGTGAGGGAGGAAGGTTTATTCACCAAGAAGATTGATGTAGTTTATACCACCTTCTCAACTAATGTTCCCAGCTGTTGTTACGTTGTCCATCGTTCGCAAGTGGGTTTGTATAATTACACCCAGTTTGTCGATTCTGATCACTATCGGATTTGGTGTCCAGCCAGGCATCTGTAAGGGAGGCTCTGTGATCGTCCTGCTGTTGCAATTATTTTCCTCCTGAATCACCCTCCAGGATAAAAATCTTTTCTTGCACTCATGAAGATCTTAATTTTAAGGAAATGCATTTAAAACACGTGATGTATTCACGAGTTTACTCTCTCATTTCAGCGTCAATTGTTATAGATAGGACGCAACCGTTTTCATTTCAATAATTTTTGCCGATATCAACCAGACAAATAGAACATATGCCTAGTACTAAGCTTAACGTAGAAAGCATAACAGTTTTGCTAATTTAAAAAATCTGAACCGTCATTCAGTATTAAAACCAGCTATTAAACCATTGTCTACTCAAAAGATAAATAATTGGGCAAGCAAAGTATACTACTACACGAAACGCAACTCTGGACTCCGAAAGTAGGATGTGATTTGACAAAACTCTATGAACTGAGGCAGCATAGACGAAAGCATTGATAAATTCTTTGAAAGTCTATTACGTAGCTGATTCGCGCTGAGGCCCAAATGAAACCAAAAACAACGAGAACAGTACAATTTTCCGTAAAGTTTCATGTTTTTCTGGCTGGAAGAAACATCGGTGATTTAAGGTTAATTGGAAACCAAGGAAGATAACCCTTTGACCGACGGCAATCAACCTGAGAACTGACGTTCCATTCAACGGCGTTGGAGCTTATATTTGTACTTTAGAAGCTCCGATTTTATGTTCTCCAGAATGGATGCGTATATATATTTATTGGTCATCGGAAGATTTATCTTGGCTTTTGAAATAAGCCTTCTATAAATTAATGCAAATTCATGCATTCCCGACGTAATCGGTGTATGCGCCGCCATAATTCGAAGATTTTTACCGAAAGGGTGCGTAGCCCATGTAGCGCTTTTAGGTGCTCGTGTGCACACATTGAAGCCAGCGCTTCTGGAAGAGTTCGTGGCTGATAAAACCCTAATAAATTAAAATTGTGCAGTTGAATCAGGTTATAGACTAGAAACCGCTCGGAAGAATTATCGTCAAACCTTTGTAATCCTCGGCAAAATCTTAACAGCGAAAGGAGCATCTGAGTTCGCTCTCTGTCTTTATTGCAGGTTGCCGGGATTAACGTTTGAAAAAATTATGCAACTTCGTAAGTGGGTGAGTTTAGAACTAGGAGCTGATGTTTAACGAGAGGATATCAAGTTGGAAAGGTGGGTGCTTAGTTTAATGCGCTATTTGCAGAGTACGTACATTTTTTTGAGGACATTTACCTTATTGCATTTGCTGCTGACCAAATGAAGTGGCAGGAAATAATCAATCATCTTTCAAAAGCACAGGCTTTCTCACACTGGCAAATATCAAATCTCTCTGCGCCCTGCATTTACTCCAAGCATGCTATCTCAAGTTAATGATTAGGAATTCTCGCTGATGAATCCTCGTTTCGTCTACAACTTGGGAACAACAGCAAAAACTGTGCCCAATCGCATCGGCTTTGCTCCAAATTTCACTTCTCCATTGATATTGGAATGTTTTATATAAATGCGAGTAACTTAACTATCCAACTCTCATGACACAAGGATCTTTTACACAAAATCTTTGTGTGTTTTTCTCCGCCTCTCGATTATTGTTTGCATTCTTTAGGACCTACAACAGAAATTGCAATGCTTCTTCCACTTTTCCCAAAAAATAAGGGTTTTACATTACACGACATTTTGAATACAGCCATATAAAGCAAGTATGTAAAAATCAGTATAAAACTTTCCCCCAGGAGAACATGAGAGGAGCGGAAGAAATAGCCTAAATTTCCCAACCGTGGACGATGAAAAGTCGGTATTTCCGTCAATGCGATACCTGGCTACAGTGCCGAGGAGGGTTAACGTTGTATCAAAATCCTTATAGCTGACTTGTATGTAGTGGGGTGAGGAAAACGTCATTTTCTTTTTTGGGGGGTGGGGGCGGGTAAACAGCTCAATTTTCTACCGTCATACTCCCTGTTCAGCTTACGAAAGATGAAGTAGGGAGTTAAACAGAAACCGGACTGTCAGATAGACTGCATATCGACGTGTCAGCTGGCTCAAACATTTGTAACTTGGGTATTCAAAATGATATCACTGTTTGGGGGCAGGCTGGTAAGGGGCACATAGCCAATGTGGTGCATCTTTGTGGTGGTGCTCGTCTCCTCTCCACCTTGCTCTTTCTCATCCGACTGGTGTTGGAAGCTGTCTGAGGAGTCGCCGGAAGGTTGCGCATTAATGTAGTTTATTGAGAGACGTTGATACTCCGGATCCACGGCGGAGGTGCAGGGACAAGCGACGGCAAATGAAGGAATGCAAATTTCTGACCCGTTATGCAGTTGAAGATCCCTACAATTAGTCAGCGCCACGGCCATGTTGGCACACACAGGGATACCTCTCTCCGGGGTGAGGGCGTAGGCACAGACGGGGGGTGAGCGGCTTCGCGCTAGTCGACCTACTGAGTAGGCACTCCTGTAGTTTACATGACCAGAGACAGGAAAATTTCGAACATTTGCAGGTGCCGCCTGGTATCTGAGTGGTTGAAAACTGGGAAGGTGTATTGACAGGTTGTATTAAAAAATAATAAGGTAGCTTTAGCAGTCAAAAAATTGATAAAAATTGCAACATCTGAAAGGGAAATTATGTAGGATGAGATTGAAATACTGTAATGGCTGCTTCACATAGATGAGTCAGCTTTGTCGCATCCCTATGTCTGGACAGACCCAGATCTCCAATCCAGCCTCTTTATCAACTGAACACCAAAGGAAACTTTCCGATGTTGATCTATGCACCCTGGTTTCTCGGTTGCCATCGGTAATATTCCTTCTCACAAGGACATGCCACTTAACCAATCTGAATTGTGACGCATACGTAAGTAATCAGCCTAGATCACTGGTGATACGATGAATGACTGGCTATTCAGGCCTTTGAAGCTTGTAAGCCACGGTCTAAGATCAATTGTAGGGCAATAGCTAGCAAACACTTTCGAAAAAGGGCAAAACCCGTCATTCTTTGTCACTACACATCGGATATTTATTCAAGCAGGAATTGGTGTGAATCGATCTATTGGTTTCCCGAAGCAAACAATCTCCATGTAGCACAAACAGGCAACGAGCTACCGGATCAAAGTCACCCATATCAGGGGAGTTGAGTTTCTTCGTTTCAGGAATCACCCATAGAAGTGTCCGGTGATGTGGCATAAAGACTTATCATATTCCTTCTAAGTTGGTTACTTGATCGCCCGTTTTGATCTTTTCTTAACAGAAGTTTTAAAACCCCGTATAAGGGAAACCAACTGCTGACGGAAAAGCCTGCGAGCAAGTAAACCAAAGGTCCCTTTGAGAATCGAATTTGGCGCGCTTGAAACCAGTCTTTGCTTATTTACCTGAGGGAACATCGAAATGCTGTTATGTAATCGAAAAAACACATAATTTCCAGGGGAAATGTTTGGGGAAAAAAGTGTCTTGGAATGAGACTAATTTCAACCACATGACTGCGAAATAGTCTTGCCAGCTTACCGGCGAAATGGCAGGTCAAACGTTTTGTCTGATAACTGCATTGGAGGTTTATCGAAGGGCTTTTCCATGCATACTTTCAATGATATATTTAAAATTATTAATATGATATGCATATTGACCCTACAAAATCGAATTCGTTGCTTTAGGTGACGAGCTAGATTATCGCTTAATAAATCTTAGAAGTTTATCTAACATGCATCTAAATAAGTGAACATACCAAAAATTCAATTGTTATGAATGCATAGCAAAAGTTACCATAAAAGGCGAAAATAGGTTTTAACCATTTGTGATCAAGGAAGAAATATGAGCATTCATGCCTACATTTCGTAAGGAAACTCTATATCCTACGCATGCGTGAAGACGCATGCTTGATTACATAAAATCATCAAAATATTTATCTCATGAAACGTGTATGAGAACTGCAAAGTTTCTGCTCGCATCAAATTCAGCAAATGTTTGATTTCTCAACAACTGCGTGGCTTAACTACTTTTCTATTTTTAAAAGCATTCTGATGAACTCACCAGTCGTATATTTTCATTACTCAGTATCTGTTCAATTAGCGCTGCGGTAATCACTTAGACATTGGCCCTATGTCCTTCAAATTTAAATAAATTGATGTTCGTTGGAAATTATCCAGACATATTTTAGTATAAAAGACTGAAATCCAGTGATAGTGAGTATTTAAACAATTAAAATGGGACAGTTTACCTAGTATAGGAATCCACCTCTGTTGAGTCCGAATTACTGTGAGGCTAAAAAGACAAAATTAAGAAAAATTGCATTGATTTCAGAAGTGGACATGTAGACAGTAAAATAGTCTTCCGAGTATTCCATGAGGGGGGTTGGGAGAAGTGAAACAACGACAGAATTTGCTCCGTCAGTTAGCTTTCTTATGGATGTTACTGCGAAATGCTAATGAGGACAAACAAGGACATGAGTGTAGTCAATAGGATGAGCCAAAGGTTTGGTTACTGTTTCCGTTCAGAAACGTTGTTAAAGTTGACTTAGATGTTACATAGTTGAGCAGTTGGAGACTCATCCATGAATTAAGGATGTCTACTATTATTAAAAAGATTGTTGAGTGAGTTTTATTGATTACTTAAATTCTTCTACATTTACTTATGAAGAAACAGATTATGTATAACATAGATGCCTGGGAAGAAGAAAGATCTGCATGTTGAATCGTTTTTTTAACTTTCTGGCACGAGCAGACTCATTCAAATGCCCGACCTATGCCTAACTGACAACAGTACTAAGCCCTCAAATTATCACTCGTCCTTAGGGGATTTGCCAGCCTATAATATTTTTCAATTTTTATTTGCTCTTCAAGCAGTCAGACACGGTAGAATAAACTTGAAAGTCCCCGGTGCTCAACACCACTAAAACAGATGTCCTAAAACACTCGACACCATTTGGCTGTCTGAATGCAGAACCAAAGCTCGTGGGTTATCCCACGAAGCCCTCTGCTTAGCTCATTATGATAGAACGTGACCAATCGAGACCTTAAGAATATAAATTTGTTGGCTACGGCCTTAGGGTATTTTTCATGCAGATACTGAGTTAAACCATATAAGAATCACCGAACTTCGACACAATGAGCACTATGGTTTAACATGAAATCTCATAGGTCTCCGAGGGCGTTTTTTTCATTGGCCACGTATTTATGTCATGTCGCATTATGGAGGACCATCAAGGAGGAATACGTAAACTGATGATATGAATATCCATACACCTGACTATAGAAACTGTTTATATACGTCATAAACATGCTGATTAAATGTCCGATATCGGGAGCCCAGGTGATTTCGCACCATCACGGGCAATTTTATGGTCAGAGTCAAAACGGGTAGCGATAGTAGGTGACAGTGGAATGCATCAACCAACTTGGAAATTTTCAATGGCATAAAAAGGTAATTGAAACGTCCGCAGTACGCTTATCTACGCTTTATAACATTTTGTCTTTCGATAAAAATAGTGCATGTCGTCTCTGTTACCTCGGTTCGTCTCTTATACAGAAGTAATTAGCCAGACAACTAAGGCGTACGCATAGGGTCTCGTTTAATTTTTGAAGAAAAAACATACAATCAACGAATGGATTGTGCAGCATGTAAGGAAATAATATTCTTATAGTTTTCCTGGTTACAAAGTGTTATTCAGTGGGCTGAAAAGGTGAAATTTGGTGGAAAAGGAATAATAATGAATAATAATAATACTTGGTCAATGATTCTTATTATATCGAAACTGCCGGTCCATACCTATCGCAAATGAACGAAAAATCACGTGTCAACCGCAGGCCAGTTTGGTGTTTGCAATCAGCTGACTGAATCCAATGCCTCACAAAGTAAACCCAATGCACGGCAAAACAGAAGAGAATGTCGAATGACGAATGTAAACGCATGGCGTATGGTTACTTCAAGTAGTGCGCGCAAAAACTCAAACGGTGCATAATGTTGCCACTTTCGGTAAAAATCATTCAATATAAACAAGGATGTATCTAAATTTTTGGAATGGCAAGTAAAAAGCGTGAATGGGCTTTCTGACAGAGCAGAAAGAATAACCACAGACGATTTTTCCAACGAAAGCACGACCGTATGCATGGATACAAGGAAGATTTTAGATGGATACTTATAAAGAATAGGCAAACTTGAATAGAACCTTAAAGATTTCTTTATCGAGCGTACTCATTTTGCATAAGTGCTGTATAAGCCACTGAACAATTTTGACTTTAAATGCATGTACTTCCAGTAGTTGGAAGGGATATGTTATGTAATTTGAAATGTAAATATCAGTTAAATAGCATAGTCAAGCGAATAAATTGAGCTCTTTTTTATTTCCCTTTCAGTTACCAACAAATGAGCCATAAGATGAGCTGAAAAATTCCTTTTACTATTTATAATTGAGGAGAGGACTTGGTGGATACCACCTGTACAGATTTAAATTCCGGTTGACCTCACTACAAAGACTCGGGTATTTGCCACAGAAATGAATTAAGTTCATTTTTATAACACTGAGCATGCAGCAGAAACGATACTGAAAAATATTTTAAAAGAATATATCCACTCTTTGCTTTTTATTACGTGCTGGAAGTTTTTTATGTCAACTGTGGTAAATTTCAGCTCTGTGAACAATTGAGGTGATATTAATTCAAATGTACGGTTATACAACGGAATAAGAAAATATGCCACTGAATAACAGATGCAATTTAGTCAAATTTTAGGAGAGATAAATACACCAGTCTACTATTCTTAATGCTAACAGCTACCGTAAATTCAAACCCTTAGTTCAAATTTTGCCCTATCCTAACCTTAACCTTTATCCCTTCAGAATTAAGACTAAAATCAACTGTTTTTGGGAGGGTTCCGAATTTTAAACGTGGGTTAAAAATCTTTTTCTTTACAATCTGTGCATTTTTGAGGTACCTCCTCAGGTAATGATGAATGAATTACGCAAAATACATCATATAAGGAGCTCTGATGCATGTGTACAAATTTACTTTTCTGTAAAACACAAACAACTCTGTTCATGTACACGCCTCAAAGGCGCACGTATTTTCCTGCCCCTTGAAAATAGCCATTTTTGTGTTCTTTTCTTTCTTTTAGGTAGATGTCTGTTCACGTCTAACACCTGGCTACTTTCTGAACGGAAGTCATTTGTTTTGTCTTGATACCACGAAGTGTTTCGGTTTTTTTGGCTAAAAGCTCTCCTGCTGCCGTAAGCGTGTTGCCATAAAATAATTTGACAATGCAGAACAGGACAGCGAAAAAGTGTCGTCTGCATTTTTTTCTATAGGGACATTTGTTATGTAGGACATAGTGAGCGTTTAACCACTCTACCATGAAAAGTGTCATACAAGTCTGCAATCCAGTTTTACAGCACTTGGAAACGTCATTTTCCTGGAGTATAGGTGAAAAGATGCAACGCAAGACATTAACCTTGCCTGTAAACTGGCAATAAATAAATAAAATAAAATTTAGCACAAAAACCAGTGTTAGTTGGAAGGTTTTCTCGGGGTAAACATGAATTTTGTAAACGAGCGGTAAATGCCACCTAGGTACAAATATGTGCTCTGCAGGTGCTGCAGGAAAATTTTCTGCATTGACTTATGGTCAATTTAAATTTTTTTAATGCGCCAACTGAATGGATATGGCCAACTGAAAGAGAAACATTTCAGAAGATTAAGCCCGACCCGCTAGTGACAATAAAGTCATTATAGTTTATCGGGTAGGCAACGCTAGAAAATCCATTGCTTTTCACTTCATGTTGTGTGACAATTGCCAACCTGAAACATTTCGTTCAATTTTAAGCTTTAAAATCCTAAATAAGCCTCCTTAACTACCAAAGAAATGATTCAGCGTAATTATCGCTTGAAATTATTCAAAATGTTCTGCGTTAAATATATTAAGCTAAAATATTATAGGCACTTAGCGAAGATGAGGTTGTAATAAACATTTTAAGATAAAATATAATAATTTTGAAATATGGGAAATGGGAAATGCAGCAGCTAGTCTTTCTAAGGAAATCAAATTAAACCTTTGACTTAAGGGGAGGAGAAAATGGCTATGTGTCTGTAAGTGCGTTCCATGCTCATTGGATTATTTAAAGTATTATGTCAACAAAACTCAAGTCGAATTGTTTATTTTAATCCAATTTTATTTTATCGACTATGACATAACCAAATGCCCCATGAAATGCATGCCCTCCTTTTTCAAGAAAATATGTTTTTAAAGGAAAAAACCATAAGAAAGAAGTTACTTGCTTACACAGTAAATTTCCTCCTTTTGTAGATCAGGAGATGAACGCGTATGGCTCTCTGTTGGTTGCATTTTCTCAAAATAGTAATTGTTCTTAGGAGTCATTTTTGGGTGTCGATTGAACGAAGAGAGGCCATCCGCAAACATAACATCTGGGATATATATAACCTGATTAAGTATAAGGTTTAAACTGACTTGGGTTGCACCTAGGTCAATGACTGCCTTAGACATTTAATAGTTGTATTTCGTTGGATTTGAACTAGACACAGGTTCATACAATGTAACCAGGTTTAGGCATTTCAATAAAAGCCGCATTTCTAAGCCAACGACAGAATGATATATTGCCAAACCTTGTAGCTGGGTAGAGAAAAACTTTGGATACATATAAGAAAAAGTTGCGTTTGGGTGGAAACTTACTTTTGTAATCACATAGAAAATATCAACTTGCATCGTTTAAAGAAGGGAGTCAAACCTCCCCTTAACAAGCATAGGTTAAAATTAGAAAAGCAATTGCACTACGAAGTTAGAATCTAACTGCACTACCCCTTCGGTCAAATCTTGCAAACAAATATTACTTTTAATCAGTAGGTCCCTTTCAAGGCCAAATTTTGAAATGTAGATTGCTTCAAATGCTACACTTTCAAAATCGTTATCGAGAAAGTGAAAACTGCAAAAATTCAGATATTAAATACGGTCTATGAAGTCTATCAACGATAAGAAGCTATTGATTGGTCTAATCAGTGCGCTTCAAAATTTCTTGTGGAAGTTTGAACGAAAAAGCTACTTGGCAAATATACTCACTTTTTGTTTGAGCCCTCCTTTCTCGTCTTTTCCTCCAATACACGAGGAAGGAGATTCCAAAGATGATGAAAAGAATTACAGATACTACGACGATGGCCACGAGGGAAACGGATAATTCGTCTGCAAAGTTCATTTCAATGAAAGCCTTTAAAGATGTCCATAAAATCAAAGTTTGAATAAGCTTAATAGCAAAGCACAAAAAAATCCTTACCTTAAAATGCTTTAATCATTATTTTTTATCCTATGGCGTACAGGAAAGTAGTCATTTACACGAAAAGAAGGCCATTTATTTTCAACTGTGGGTTTAAACGGTAAGATCTACAAGCATTTTCTTGACAGCACTTGTCATAATGGAAAAACAAGAATCACATTGTAAAAATAACTAATTAACAGTTAACTGAACCTACAGCTAGTTTTTAGGAAATTTATCTTTTCTTCTAGTATGTCTAGCTTAATAAGAGCAGTCTTCTAAACTAATGTTATCAAATCTCCAGCCTTGTTCACTGGGCTCATTATGATCTTTTGGTTTTCCATGTAAAAGGAGTATACATTACTCTCCAATATTACATAAACAGCGCAATAAAGTTTCTTAATTATACATGAACTTAAACTGAATGTCATTTATTAAAAATGCCTGTTTTTAAACTTTTTATTTCGAAAATGGACGCCTTGGTTCTGTAATATTCACAAACGTCTGTGTAGCACGATCATAATGTTGTGTGGTTCTTATATTCCTAGCTGAAATTCCATTCAATTTCTTTCACAATGAATTCTCACATCAAATTGCTTTGGAAATGCTATCAGAGTTGGCAAGATGCTGAGATACATGATGATAACGCAAAATTTGTAAGTAGCTTTAAGTTTCATGCATAAAGCACCTGTATTCTGAACCACCATGAAAGAAGTCACCGTTTATATATGTTCCTAAAGTATAACTTACACAAACAAATAAAAACAGGCCTAGCCAGAAGTCGAACTACTGCCTTGCAGGAGTGTACGGACAGTTATATTCCACGTTACTCAAAAATCAAAGTAAAGGAAAACAACCCCGTTTCCCTTGCGATCATAGTTTAGGGTTCATGAGTTTCTGTATAGACTGCATTTCGATGCGTTAAAATGAGAAGACAGTATAGAATTCAATAGAATCGCTTTTCATCTCAAAAATAATTTGGGGTTAAAGAAATTATATGAGCAGAAATTATTTCAAAGGAAAGAACTTGGTACTACCACTTATGACCCAATCGACGCGTAAGCATTATGTCGGTTTCGTTTCCATAAACAATGATTGCGAACCTGGGATTAACTGTTTTTATTTAGCCTAAAAAGGATTTCCTCTTTGCCTCAGGCAGTACGTGCTTCATGAAGCATTTAGCTAACCTTTTTGTCGAAGCTCGACAGTTTGCGAGGCGCTTCCATAGCCATTACTCGCAGTACAGTTGTAGAATCCAAAGTCCGTAAGCAAAACTTGGCTGAACTTCAGAACGTAGACCACACCACCTGTGAATTCTTCACTCTCAAAGGTTCGGCTGGAAAAATGAAAGGATAAAAAACAGGAAGAATAATATTTTTCGGTAAAGAATGCTCGTTGCGTTCTCACTAGCCAGCCGTTTTCAACAAGGACTACGAGTGGAATTATATAGTACCTACTCTTAAATTCCGACGACACAAATAGGCAAGGTATACACACTACATCAGGCGTCCAAACTGCATGAACTTGCAAATAACAAGTACTTTTACGCAAGGAAGTTGATCATACATACAATATCGAAAACAAATTTAGGCAAAATATTGAAAGCACACTGAAGACGACTTATTTTCAAGCATAGTTTAGCACTTTACGACTATTCCTTTAGTGGTTTACAAATTTCAGCAAAGTGGTTGGTCCCGAAAATAAAATCACCCATCTAGATAAATGAAGCCATTAAGGAGAAATCAGCGATAAAGCAATGTTTCGTTAAGAAGTGTTGAACCACGTTTCCATCGAGTTGGGGATGAAAACGAAGTCGGCGTACGACAACTTCTGTCCCTGAAGTGTGGAAAAATAACAATTAACTTAGGGAAAATTATCATTCTGCAGTCTGTGCCCTGACAGTACCAGTTCGTCCAATATTCTATCATGCTCTTACAAGTGAACATTATACTGCAGTTGAAATAGGGCGAAGCTTGCGTTAATCGATGCGATTGGCAATTTTTAAATTCATGTCCCCTGCTAGTGAATTGTTGAGCAAAGCGAATCAAAGACATGTACTCGACCCGCCACATAAACGCATCTCGTCACCAGGCATTCATAGGAGAAGCCAAGACTCATCCATCGGGGTTACATGATTTTTTATAAAATTCCATTAGACGAATCACCAGACAGCTGAAGCTAAATAAGATTTTCTGTGGCCTTATTTAGGCGTAAGCATTCTCAATGTGTGTCTGGTCAACTCCATGCAATTATGAAAGTGATACTCAAGAGTAAAGGGCATCACTCTCGTATTCTGAGGTTCCATTTTGGGCGTCCGCTACAAAGGACAACTTTATAATCGTAGAAAGTATTTTTTTATGCATGAATTTTTGAACGTTACGATAACCGCACGGACCTAAAGCCCACGCTTGAAGTAATGAATGCAAGCCGACTAGGTTACATTTTGCTGGAAGACATTCAGAGGAAAATTCCTGGGAGATGGTGAAAACAGTTAAAACTTACTGTGCAGATTGTGTAACCCGAATACCCCGTCGATACCAGTGCGCTTCTTTTGCCGGTGGCAGGGGGACTGATAGTACAGTGCAGGTGAGTCTCGCTGGAGCACCTGCGGGTGCCAACACGGCCTCCATAGGCTTGATTGACGGGGCAGCTTAAAATAAAAGACAATTATATAAAAACCAGCATACTGGTCAGCATTGCCTGAAAAAAGTCAGTTTTAGCATCGTGTATAACTGAATGTGAACGCTTGCCACATGCAAATTGTCTAAAACTAAGCAAACATTTTGGGAATGCGCGAAAGTAATCCTGTTCATTTAATGGGAAGCTCACCAGGAGGCCTCCTCTCCAGGTAATTATAACTTGCCAAAATGTGCGATAAAAAAGTGAGAAGGAACCTTCACCCCGATAATACACGTGATATTGGGAAACATTCCTGGAAGGGTAAGGGTTTTTGAGTCAGAACCCGAAATATAGTCATAGCCATATCCCTAAGCTTAAATCTAACCCCAACATTAACACTCACGACAATCTATCTAGAAATTAGCGCTTAGCCTTGGAATACCGGGATTTCTATTCCTGTCTCTTGCCAATGTCCATGTGAGGAAATATTTCATCCTTATGAAGTTGCCCCCGTGGACTGAAAAATATTTCTGTGAATGTTTTACAAGTATGTTACTACACGTAATTAGAGCCAATAGTGGTCTGCTTCAGCGAGACGATTCTTTTCGTTTTACTTACTTATCAGCTCAACAATTGTCTGTGGGATGACATTTAGTTGGTGCTATCAACGTGTAACTACCTTTCATCATCGATCTACTGCTAGGCTTTCTCACTTTATGTTACAGTGCCATAGTACTGTCAAATTCTTAGATTGGCTGTTTCGGGCCAATCCTAAGATGGAAGTATTATGAATTAGTCATTTCCTACTCCCGCCAGTAGATTCTTTTATAAACGCGACTTGGAAGCTTCACTCGGTTGTTTGTCTATACCGAAAGCCCTGCCAGTCCAAGAGTTTTGCACGGCGCCTCAAAAAACGCGATAACTGACTAAGATAAAACCCGTCGGCTGTGTGTTTGGGGGCGGGGAGTCTGAATGTGCCACAACCCATAGGGCCTGCTGAAGCGCATGTCTATTGGCATGACTGGTTTATCCGGTGTTGCATCGTGTCCCAAAAGCACACCACTGGGGTAAAAGAACGATCTAACGGCACAACGAGCTGACCTCTCTCGCTTTGTACACAGAGAGAGCCTTTTAACCTTCTTAAGTATCCTTCTGACGGAAACAAAAAGTACAGGCTATGGAAGTTCGAATTGCAAAGGAGTAAGGATTAAAGTATCTCTAGCACTAACTTACTTTGCACGTGCATGCAAAACCTTATGATAGGGAACACAAAACTGCCAGATACTTCTGAAGGATAAAGAGCAGGCAAGCGTGTGTGTTTTTGTGGCACAAGAACTAATGGTTGACATTACATGAAGCTCCTAAAAATAGGCTCAAGTCAGTATACAGTAGTGTATCTCCAATTAAAACCGCACAGAATGGGCTCATTTGTACCGGGTAGCGATGACATTGGGAAACTTGATCGCTTCTGCACGATGCGAATAAATACGCACTGCCTCCTCCACACTTTCCCCTCCTCCTAAATAACTTGCTGGGTTTCTGTGTGTGGCAATGCAGGTACTCTCGGTAAGCTGCTAGAAAACCACTTGCAAAAGCGCTAAGTGCGCAAAGAGGTGACTTGAGGGCTCTTTAGCTTTACTATCGAGTGCGTTTCCGAAATTGTGAATAAGGACAAGTTAAGTGACTTCATTCAGTGGTTGCAGTGGTTACTGACCACTTCTGACACCCCGAACTGCCACTAGCAAAAGCGTAAGTACTTCAAGGAAAAAAAGGTTTCCTGTGTTACTGAAAAACCGCATTCCATTAATAACTCAGTCATAATGAAAATGATAAGCAGTTCTTACCTAGCGTGAACCTACCAAGATTCTAACTACGTCTACTTTCTCATTTGACTTTACTCACATGATATAGGTTTAAGTTGCCCATAATGGAGGTATAAACTGAGGAATGACAAGTTTTTATCAGACAAAGAAAATGAAACACAGTAAACGTGACCAGTCAACGCAAATGTGCCCAAAGGTGGAGGTTCCTTTGTGTAGCTGGAAATAAGGGGGTTCGGGAATGCCAGTCCATGGATTTGTTGTCTTGATAGGTGCATTGAGGTATACCTAGGTGAAGTAGAATTGGGATCACTGTATGTAGAAGGAGCCTATTTTCTCCTTAGTGGCTCAAACGAAAGCACAGTGTTTCGAACAGTTCCATTCTGTCTTCTTCAAACTAGCATTTCTTCTATAATCATCTTTTGTGTCATCCAAAGAAAACACAACTTCCTCATAGTAAAACATACTTTTCTCCGATAGCCAGATCTCCTTCGAGATGGACGGATAGCCCCGGACAGTGGCGATGCAAGTATATGACCCAAAGTCCTCCGGCTGTATTTTGGGTCGATTAAGAAATCTGCCGCGTGCCAGCAGATCACCGGTCCTGCCGCGACGCCACTCAATTCGCGGTGGAGGGTTACCATCGGTGGCACACTCCAGTCGAGCGCTCTCTCCCACCGAACCGGCGTAAAGGAGGGTTGAAGTCTGCAGAAACTGTGGTGGCGCTTAAACATGCAAGTCGAGGGATTAACTTGGTTTGGCATAGTTGATTGTAGGGTTCGCAGCAGCATTTGTGCATTTAAATAAATCATGTCACAATTCACAGAAGTAAGAACCCTTTCAAAAAATGCCCGTCTGAAATGTTAACCTATTGCAGCAGACAATACAAAGGACGAGACCTGATTGGGGGGGGGCAGAATTTGAGGCTTCGTCAACTCACCGCTCACAAAACATCAGTCTATTTGTGGAAGGCATGAATTTCTGAATTAATTGCATGAACGGGTATCATTCATCCACAGAATTGCGGCTGGTAATATGAGAGGTACATCAACCAGCAGCCGGTCAGGAATCGTTTTACGTCCTACAAACTTGTTATATCTAACAGTATTCTTCATCGCAGTTGTTCAATATTGGTGTGAGTACTGTTTGGTGAGCCATGTGCAAGGACTTTGCGAAAGTGGTGAATTACGTGAACTTAAAAACGTTTCTTCTCCGGTACGAATTAAGAACACTCAATAACAACATAATTTATTTCAGTCAAAGCTTCCGCAATTTCTCATCCACTTCATCCTGTCACCTCCTAACACGGATACGCAACAGACTAAATTCATTCAGAAAAGAAATGTGAGCAGGATAAGGTCAAAAAGGTATAACACTGTCTTCTCGATTGAACGAGGTAACCTTCTAGAAAGTGTTTATTGAACAACGAGTGAGGGAGTTGATTTCCTGGCTTTAAATGTCACTGAACTGCAAAAGATCTTTTGAGTTCATACTTGTACACGAATTATTTGGACCCTGCGTTACATGGAAGCACCCTATATAGTGAGCGATAAACCCTGATCTTCGCAAAAAACCTAGACGATGCGATTAACCTAACCTTGGTCTGGCAATAAACAACCCTTTGATATACATAATCTTTAATAAGTTACCGTGCCTTTTTTCTTTGCAGTCACGTTTTTGGTGACCGCTCTCTATCAATTAGAGTGCGTGCGCTAACGAATTTCTTTGCCCTGTTCATACTAGATTTTGAAGAAATTCAAACCATTATTATTGGTTTGAAACGCGACAGGACGCAGTAGGAAGACCGTCTTAGCAACAAATCTTTGACCTAGGCTTGGTTGAGAAACTTATTTTTAACCATAGTATCCAGAAAAATAGGCAATTCACTAAACCTACGCAGCTTTACGGCAGTGCAGGAGCAGAATCACTGGTCATAAGACGAACGCATATATGAAAATGGCTCTAGACAACAATTTTAAAGATAATATTCTGTTATTCCGCAATACAGAAGACGCATAATTCGCGATCAAACAATAAGCTCACTCGTTTTGAGATTTTCGCTAACTTTTGGCAAACTATGATGATATTGCAGCTTGCAAAACCCTAAGCATGGGAATCAATAACAATATCCTTTAAATACTAGCACTGTGTCTTTTATTTTTCTTTGCTTAGTTATTGGATATCCAGTTATATTTTGAATCTGAAACTTTCGGTAAATAAAGCTACTGGTTCAGCAATCCAGTCTTTTTGCTTATTTACTTTCAGGTCTAGTCGTCTGTTGTGTTTCTCGCCAACTTAAAGTTAGGAGCCAGGTGAATACTTTTACGGCTTCTTCATTTAGCAGACTAAGTGTATGTGTACCTTATCGATAAGAGTTTTAACGGTTTACAACTTACAGGTAAAATTTAAAATGGTTTCTGCATAGCCAGCTTGATTGGATATTGCAGTACATCGCAAAGTAGAATTTTGAAGGTCCCGCGTTAATCGAAGTCGATGCCAGTTCTCCCTGACGTTCGTCAGTTCATTTCCGTTCAGAGACCATCTTAGAATGGATGTGTAAATGGTTTCAGTGATCGTATTTAAAGTTAGAAAAGGATAAATGGTCACCAGCGGCAAATTTATTTTTGACTGAATTCTTGGGAGGTGCTGGAGGTATATACTGCGTGTTTTTACGCCTAATTAATATTTTATCAAATAAAGTTGCGTATATGTATGCAAGAAACAGGACGTAGGCATTAATAGAGATGAGATTAATCTCAAATTCATGTTGATTAAAACATATTCCCTATATTGCGTTCTGAAATTCCCACACGAAATTTATATTTGGGTAAATATCGGTGTATACATCATAAAATATAGAAGAAAGCCGAGTCAATAAATTGCCTGTCGTAAGGATCGCAAAATATCGAAATTCTATTTTTTGTTTCTTGACCATTCACATTAAATAATGTAGACAAAATTGCAATTCGGGTTAGAAAGTCACCTTGCAACTTAAAATGGCTGACTGAATGGAATATCACAATATAAGTTAAGCCTTTCCTGAATCTCAGTTGATCAAGCTCAAGACAATGTTTTCTTAGTTGACCTGGTCATTTTTCCATAAGACAGTAAGTTTAAGCCGAACTTTCAAATAATAAAATAACTTGACCTAAACACAGGTCGCGGGCTCGGGTGGGGCACAATCTGGGGTTGGATTTGATCGGCTGATGACGGCTAATGAGCCAGAAACGACCATTAACACCTCCCTTGTCTTTGTAGGCATTTGATATCTGCCTCAATCAGTACCATCCGCGGCGCGGATGCCGGCGGGACAGGTGAGTTCCATTAGCAATCGACGAGTGTTCGTTAACGAATGCCAATATTCAAGATCTAAACCGGTGAGACAACAGGCCCATGACTCAATGTTGAGAACGTTGACATTATGAGCAGCAGGTCACGGGTTCAAGCCTCGGTTGGAGCACCATCTGGGTTGGGGTTTAATTGGCTAATGATGACTAATGAGCCCGAAATGGCAATTCCAGTTTTCCTTCTCTTAGTCAGCATTGTTTCTCTGCCTTAACAGTATCGAATCTTAGATCATTTAATGCAGACGCGAAGGGAAAGATTCTTTGCAACGCCACCGTGAGCATTTCCAGCGATTTGTAGTACAAATTATTTGAAGCACCCACCCATTTTCTAATGTTGACATTTTAAAAACCATGCATTGTAAATTTATACTAAGGGAAATCTATATAATAAAACCGGCATGAAAAAGTCTACCTCTCATTGACCACCAGAAAACGCTGACTTGTTTCTCATTGCAGACGAATTTTCAATCTTTGATCATAACGACTTACGGTAAAAAAGCACCGTATGGGAATGATATCAGTAACTGCTCTCTTCTGAGATCTCCAATCGATATATGCAAAGTTTATCACGGGTAGCATCAAGCTAAAAGCGCAGTTGCCTGGATTGGCGCGTACAATGACTACTAACGCGTTATATGGATTTATAACAAGTTGACTAGTCTTAAAAAAGCTTGAGAGAGCAAGACCTTGCAGTTCACATCTTCTTACCTCCCATTGCGAAAAGAACTTGGAAGTAAGCGACCCATCATGCCTATTAAGCAGTTCCATATTTTTTTGGTTAAATAAACAGTTGTGCTGCGCCTGGTAAAACCCATTCAAGCATTTCCACATTGGTCTTTAAAACAATACCTAAATGCATTGCTTTGTGTAGATCTTTTTCATATTTTTATGAAAACCCCATTATTTTGATTTAAAAGGATCCTTCCTCTGGACTATTACATGCTAAAGGGGAGTCTGCTTGAATTATTCGACTTAAAATTTCCTTCTTGTTTAAGTTTGATCGTCTTTATCAAGCAAAACCAGTTCCAGCAGAGTACTACAGAGTTGAAATAATAATTTGCTAAAAATAAGCGTTTATTCAGACATTAGTAGTTCGAATTTGAATTTTAACTCGACGAAAGGACGAAGTGCTAGATACTGAACACATCCTTTGAGATAGAATGCGGCTTATTAAGAGATACATTCAAAAAGCTTACCATGCTGACGGTTTGTTCATTGAAAAGTAAAAATCGTATCATACTAAAATAATATGTCATGAATTCTAATAAATAACCCCATTATGCAAATGTAATTATTTTCCCTTTAGCATGTAAAAAGCATAATCTCCATTGCTGTGGAATAATGTAGTCTTCAGATGTCAGGAGAAAAACTACGCGTTCAATTATTTGCCATGGGCAGTTTTTCCTAAAAAATGGAGGAATACGTAACTTAATAAGGTGAAGGAGGAGGATGGCTAGGACGATTCCGTATGAAATTTAAAAATAAAGAATGGGAGCTTTCTGTGAGGTAGCAAATCTCCCTTCTTTGATAAGGTCCTGTATTATGGAAAAAGAGCCCAATTCAAATAAACAAGACTTTTGCAGACATTTCATGGCAATCACTGAGTATCAGTTGTTCCTAGGCCTTTGGAACCATTCATTAATTTACACGCCTCATCAAGGATTCCAATAACCAATCCCACGTCTTCTGTTTTCAACTTCCTTTAACTGTAATCAGATGATAGCACGGATTGCGCGAATTGATGTTCAAAAAATGATGATATGTTCAGTCAAATGGGGCTAGTAATTTACGTCACCAAAACACAGCCTATTTAGGTGAAAATCTCCTAAGCAAATGCTGGCCTTATGGATATGCTAATGGTGATTTTCTATGGTTCTGAAGAGTCGACACTGGTAGGCGCAAAAAAAGGAAGATGGGAAAAAATCAAGCACGAAGTTTATAATGTATATAAAATGAAGAAAGTATTATCTGCTTCATAGTTGTGTGGATTGGTCCATCAGCAGTATATTGAACTCAAGCTATTTTACCGAAGTACCTAATTTGAGCTGCTGGCGTCAGCATAGAAAAATGCGAGGAAGGAGATACGGTCGCTGAAAAAATAGTTTTATTAGCCTGACGTTTCAGATTTGCTCTCGAAACCATCATCAGAAACAGTCGCTCTTTTGTGTGACTGTCTCTGATGATTGGTTCGAGAGGGAATCCGAAAAGTCAGGCCAACAAAGGTCTTGTTCCAGTGAGCGTGTCTCCTTCTTTGAGATTACTTCCTGGAGATAGCCTCTTTGTTTCTATTAGCATTGAAAAATGCTATATCAGCCGAGTTCTGTAAATTGAGAATTAATTAAATCGAAACAAAAATTTCCGGTAAGATTACCGAAAAATTTGCTCATCCCTCCTTCTGTTGTTTGGTCTACAGTATAGTAGGGCTGTTAAGCACGCTGTCCTCTATAGCAAAAATAACTGGCATCACAGTCAGTCTGCCTGCAGGTCACATAAAAAGAAAATGAAACATGAAGAAAGCTGGAGGCACCCGGAGACCACAAACTACCCGACCATGATTCATTTTTCAGAGTTTTGTAAGCAACCACGGTATCAGTTTCATCATTTTTGATAAAAATAAGATCGATGTTCAAACACATCAAATCTCAATTTTTTGAAGCGGGAGGGTCGCTTTGTATACCAGTGAAGTCTATTCCACAGATGTGGCATTATTTGTTCGAAAAGCATGAAAATATTTGATAGGCAATTTCTCTCCACTGACACTAGGAGAGAACTGTAAAAGGGAACACGAATAATTTTGTTTTCTATTGAAGCAAAGCCATATAGTAACGTGAATAATCGATTTTGCAGTTAGTAATAATTCAGTGCACATATGCAATGTTTAATTTGCATAAAAATGACTTCTGAGAACCAATTTGGCCTCAAGAGAATGTGTTGACTTACACCCAGCGGAATTCACTTGGCCTTCCCTCAGCTTTACAGGAAAACGAAACAACGTCATTTTCGGCATAATTTCCCAGCTCGTTAGCCGACCTCGAGACCATTTTCACAACAGGTGCATCTGTCAAAAACAACGGAATTCAGTTTAAGCCCAGCCACTTTTGACATTAGGGAAAATAAAACAAATCGTCATTTGCATGCCTGAATGCGCCTAACCTTACCAACGCTGGACTGTATAGTTTTGCTAGGACAGCATCCTGTTTTGCGTTAAAAAATTTAATTTTCTCTCTTCTGGCCAGTGGAGTTGATGGAGGACGAATTCTCCAAATTCGCTGAACACTATTGGCATTTTGTCAATATGCAGTACAGGACTTTAATATATTTGACTATGTCCTTGTGGCAAGATACGGTAATAGTCTCCCTTCTACCCCCATTTCGGGCCTTGCGCTTCTTTTCAGGGATCTTGAAGTTGGTGCCAAGGTCAGCGTTAGTGGTACGTAAATGTTTGTGTTAGCGTTAGGGTGAAGTTTTGGTTTATGATGCAGGAGTAGTTATCTCTCCTGAAATTTCTCTCAGGGCCAGATGTAATACTTTGCGGGGGTGGAATTTTTATTCCCGTGCTCTACCTCTACTTAAATATAACTATGAACAAACAGAGCGCTGCCAGCATCGTTATTTCTATTTCATGCAACGTTGTCATCTAGGCATAATTTCTTTAGATCAAGGTGTTCAGCCAAAAGACGGTCGTTTTAAAGATAACAGCAACTCTTGACTTGACGAATGAGTCAATTCCAGGTGCACACTTGGTTTCACGACACCTGGGACATAGTAATAATGATCCGAAAAACTATTCAAAATAGCATATCAACTTGCATGCGCCTAGAAAAATATCGCCGGGTTCGGACTTACAAGAAGAAGTGCAATCACTATTTCAGGTATCGTAAGGAAAGTTTTTTTAAAGAAAATGAATTCCGATATGCAGGTCTCTGTTATATGGGTTGAGATATGTAACTTAGACAAACCTTCCAGAGTCGTCATATCAGCTGCACTGTTGACATCGGTATCCAGGCAAAATTAGCCTGTGCGGTAGCTGGCAGGGCTTGAGAATGAGCCCCAAGGCAGAGCGGGATGAGTGAGTTCCCTTAACTATCGGTGAACGTTCATCAACGAAAATTTGATCTTTATTTAGTATTAGTAACCGACAATTGATGTGTTATGGGTTGTATAAGGACGAAATCCGAACGTGTATCAAACAGCTGATCTCTATGGCAGAATTAGCATAAGTAAAGCAGTAGTTTGCTGTTTACATAGCAACATTTCAATGAACCTCAAATAAGACGTCGGCCATCCGCTGCTTAGACGTTTACTAAAATTCTAAAATGCGCTATGCGCCAGTGTATCCACTAACGGAGAAGCTGGCTGCCACAAACCCGGGAATTTCTCTAGCTTTACAATGCCGCCAATGTCTGCAGCATAAACAATGAGACGTATTGCAATTCTTTGTGCACTTCCATGGCCAAACACGCATCAAAAGCAACTCTAAGGTCGCGGCTTATTCTATGGGACCAGCCATATGCTCGCAAGAGCTGACGACCGCATAAGCCACGAGCTGTTTGAGTCATGGTTCCCAGGCCTGCAGTCCATTAACAAGTGCAAGGATCTTCCGCTCCCATATTCTGTGTTGTGGCATTGCCTGATTACATCTAATCCGTCTCATTGAGAGGGTTCGTGCAACCCAGTGCTCGAATGAAAGCGTGTCAAACTGCTGAGTAATGACCACGCCAACATTTAACAGGATAATGTAATAGTGGACATTAAAGCCTCGGATATGGACTGACAAGCCATAATCGCATCAATTACGACCCTCAGTGGTGATCTCCAGGACTGTTTAGTGACACGGCAAATACTCCCTATAACTTTATTCATTCCTGTTGCCTCCAATTCCCTTATCTACTGATTGATCCGAGGGACAATCCGAAACGTCTGGTCAATAAACCTCTTGAGCTAACGACTGCATCTGCTTCTTCGGAACTGTCTCGGGAACTAGCCTTTTCGTTTCTAGCGGCATTTCGTTTTATCCAACTGCTCAGTTAATGAAGCAAGATCGTGCGTGCATCATCCGGTGCCTTCTTGCCTGGAGGCTCCATCCGCACGGCATATCAGCGAATCCATAACTTTACTAAATCTGGCGCTTGCAAATATATCATGAATCATCCAAAGTCGTGGGTTGGACGGTTGCCACCGACAGGATAACTCAGTCCAAGTAGTCAGTACTAGAAGTGCATGTGTATAAGGAGCTGGGAGATTGAAAATCAGCCTCAATGGTTCCTTCATAATGTGAGCCTTATGGCACACTCACGCATTTGAGTGCCGAGTTGTCCCTGGTAAGTTCTGCTGGGGTCAGGCCGCGTGTGGACGGGCTGTTTAATTTTGTCTGGCACTGCGCTAGAACTTGCCTTTGGTCATCATGACTTTGCCTTGCCACCAGGCTCGGGTGAGTGCAGCAGCTGATAAGCAAGTCTACTATCATTATAAAATAATTCACACGCGATTCGTTGTCCTGCGCCCCACCACCTCATTGAACACACGATGGGCATCGTCGTATGTGACGGTCGAACTGAGCTGCATAGTTCAGGTTCTATAACGAGCAACCGAAAAAGTATTCCCAGTAAACCAGAGCACGGGTAGTTATTTCAAAATATTACTTGATGGTAGTTTAAGTTTTTCCCTACAAAAATAAAAGCATTGGTCGAAAGGAAATAAGCACTTTACGCAGGAAATTCGGAAACAGAAAATACGTCGGTGTGAGGTTCTACAGGTCCAAAAATCCGACTGCACAGTAAACACGTATGAAAATGGCTGCAATGCTTAAAGTAATCAACAGCTTCCAACTTCATGTGTACCCTGATGTGTCAGCTGTGAAACTCTGTTCATCACATAAAAGCAAAATGAGCGTGGAGCAAACGGCGGTGTACGGCATAGAATCACACAGGAAAAAAACCAAAAAAAACATGGTGTAAGATTTTTGATAGAAAACGTACAAATTTTCTTTGGAAGCTACGGAGGCAAAAAACGTTTGTTGAAAGAGGATTCTGCGTTCCCACTTAAAAGAGCTAGGGCACATGAACTTTTAAGCCATTCGTTACACTTCTGTTGCGGACGGTAGAAATACTGTTTGTGAAAGGCTAGGTTTATTCATAATGGATAGGAGCAAAAGTTGGTTTTTTGTCTCTTAATACTAGTTAGATTGGGCTGTCTAAGCGCAATTGCTATTTTTATTCTCAGGGGAATTCGCAGGCCTATGAGGAAAGCGCAGCTGTCCTTTATAACAAACCCGAACTTATTCATCCTTGCAGAACGCAATATATAAATTAGTTTTTAATCTTAACTCAAATTTCCTAGGAAGTTTACACGGCAGGTTTTCGGCTTGATGCTTTGCAGTAAATTACCCAGAGTAAAGTCTTAATGATGCATTCTTGGTACCCGGATACTTTGTTGATAAAAAACTTTTCGAGCCGACTCGACTACCTTTACCACAATAAGTACTAAAAGACAAAACGACTTATTGTAGCTGAAAATATAAGGACTTGATCAAGCGCTCGTAAATTCAGGTTTTCTGGCTGTGACATGGGCACACGGTTGTATTTAAAAGAATAAGTGTTCTTCAGATGCTACCCTAGCATGACACAACAGATTAATACGAGTTTTGATAGCGCTACTTTGGTGAAACTGGTAGTAGAATTTGATTGAGACTCGATTGATGGGCAAACAGTCAAGGGCAATGATGTCCGTAAAAAGCTAGCTCCCCACTGCATGACTCCATCCCAAGGAGCTCGCCAGGCATGTATTCGTTTACACTAAATTTGCTTGATTAGGACCCCTGAAAGGGTCCGATACAAATGATGGTGGTGGTGGTGGTGGCAGCGATGGTGGTGGCGATGATGATGATAGTGGTGGTGGTGGTGGTAGTGGTGGTGGTGAGGATGATGGTGGTTATGGTGGTGGTGGTAGTGGTGGTGGTGATGATGATGATGATGATGTAAGTAAGGTCATTGACCCAATAGACTGATTGAAAGGTGAAACATATCGGAGTCCATTTTGTTTTTAATTGCCTCATTTTAGCCCACACAGTCCATGGCTTAGCGACTAGAAACCAGCAAAAAATCTGCGTTTTAATACCAAAAACAAAGTCACGGAAATTTTCATTCCTGACTTATTTGCTGTCACCAAGGCCTGAAACCCCAAAACCAAGATGTCAACGAATCTGACGTTTGAACAGGTTTCAGTGAATCAACGAGCGCAGACCTTTATTATCGCACCGAACAGGCCATACACGCTCACTCCTGGGGTTCTTAGCCTCTTCGGCAACACTTGATGACTGTCCATGGGGGTGTTAGACGCGGAGATCCAGAGCCAAACGAAGGCGTCAGCATTCAGGATAGACCAGTGCATGATAACTCTTCGTGGCACATCCCCGATCTCAAATGACAAAGTGTGAGTCTAGAGGTTAACTGGACCTCACATGCACCGGGACCTTTACTTTTGGTGGAACTGGTTGATTGCAGTCACTGCGATGTCCACTTTTTCTCTCAATAGTGCTTCTCAATTAATGATGCATATCTTCAACTGAGAGCTTCTTTTTTCCTGGTTAAATAAGGTGCATTAGAAAGATTTCTTCCAGTAGTAACTATTTTTTTGCAACTGTCAGTCAGAAAGAAGCAATAAGTCGAAATGCATAAGAGGCATGGATGAACTTACAGTGAACTTCAATAATAGTGTTTGCAGGTTTGCTCTTATACATCTCATAACCCGGATTCTCAGCCCGACATTGGATTTGCCGACCATGGTGAAGTTTGGTAACGAAGGCCGATAAAGTGCTTATTGTAGTGACGCTAAATTAGAAAAGAAGATGGAAGGTTAATTTAGCTGGAAATGTAAATGATTTTGCAATATTTATTTATGAAGAGGGGAACTATCGAAAAAGGGTTCAGCTTTTTGTTAGAAATGCGGGGGTAGGAATTATCGAGGTTGGCATACGTATTTTGAGTAATTTACCATAGCCAAAAGCCCAGACGCGTGTTTAGCTGAGATTATGGCGCTCTATGGGACAAATGCGATGAGCTGAGTTCATCCGTCGCCTTCTCAAGCTTGTTTTCGCCTAGATGTGTACTTTAGACGAAGAAATAAACAATTTCAAACTGTAGTTGCTGTAGCATGAATGAAGGGCGGTTGGCGTTGGTTGTTTTCAGAGACAGAATTACATTACCACCAAAGACAACGTATGTTGGAATGGCTATTTCTGGCTTGGTAGCTGTAATCGGCTAGCAAGACCCAACGTCAGGCGTGCAAACGCTCAGACTCAAACCCCCCTGGTTAGAAGTCTAGCACCCTATCCATTGAGGCACGTGCTCATTGTCTTGTCAGTTTCCAGATTCTAGAAGGGCACTCACCGATCGCGCTATAGGACATACTTGTTCCGTTCAACCTTGCAATTTACTCTCGAGCCCTGCCATCAGCTGCACAGGGGCTAGTAATATAGACAGAATAAAAACACTGACAAGGATAAGGGAAGCTGGAAGGGTCAGTTCTCACTTGTTAACCGTCCCCAGATAGCCATACCCGACCCCAGGATGGCAACAAATGAGAGGAGAACCCATGACATGTTAGGTAGACGATGACGATTAATAAGCCATAAAGGGCCATTGACGACAGTTCGACCGTCGTAGTCCGACGAGGTCCACCGTATGCTCCACGGAAGGGTGGTGCAGGGACGGTCACTTACGCGTGATTTAGTTTAAAGTGATAGTAGACTTGCGCTGCATCTACCGCACTCTCTCCTCCTCTCCCACCTGAACCCGGTGTCATGACAGAGTCAAGAAGACCGGAGATGGTAGAGGATGCAGGTGGCTGGTGCGGCCGGAGCCGCGCCTGGGCATGCCACCACACCACTATGTTCGGCATTCGTTATGGGAGCGCCACCCGAATAACGCCTGCCATGCCGTGATGTGGCCCCCGTGTTGGTCCAACGCATCTATCACGTGGCCCGTTTAGGGGGCCTATAATATACTAGTCGCTGTGCGGCTGCTGGCGGGGCTCACATCAAGGCACAACGGGACGAGTGCACCCCGCAAACCAATCGGTGAGCACCTCTCTTCCAAATATTTGAAGAGGGATTTGTAACGAAAGAAATCAATATCACAGGGCAGGAGCCAGAGTGTAAGCCCTGGTGCTTGCTTTATGCGCAGTGACGACTTCAATAGCCCAGAAAAGCTAACAGACACTAAGACTTACATGCACATTTTGTGTTTTTGTGGAATAATTTGGTACTTTCTTCGAGGTGATTAGTTATACTCCCTTTTTCACTGCTGACTTAAAAATAGCAACCGATTTGGTAGCGGGTACCAATGTCATAAAAAAGCCTAAAACAAAAGAACTGGTATTGACTTGCTATGGTTTGGTTTTAAAACGCACCGCTTTGCATTCTACAAAACCGCAAAGACGTGAAATGGGGTAATTGAGTCGGTTAAATGAGAAAAAACGGAGAATACGCGTTATAACCAAGTTACTTTTTATTGAGGTTTCCCAGTCACGTACTTCTGCCAGTGACTTCCGAATTCATAAGACAAGAAGGGCAGCTAATTCGACTTTTTATGCAGACAATCTGCAAAGGTTTGTTGCTAACACGGAGGTGCATGGAAAAAGCAAGTACACCAGTAAATCGCAGATCATCGTGGCACTTCGACCATCGTTTTCAACGCGTCCTCTGACAGGATAACCTGACGGCCGTGGTCAGCTTCGATACAGTTGGGTTGCACTGCGGTGGGTGCATAAAGGAGAGGATGGCAGCGGCTTCGGTACCTAGCAGTAGTTTGGTCTCTGATGATTCTTTAGATAAAATGTCAGTTGATCTGGTCCTTCCATTCTTTCTCACGCAAGGAAGATGCCGGGGAATAATTGAGCATTTATTACTTAAGCATTTTATTGGACTACACCAGAAACAAACAAGTATTACCAATACAGACAAAAACGAATTCCAAAAAACAGTCAATTAGAATGGGACTCGACCGCTCGAGCAAAGATTTCAGTAGGGATGCCTTGTTTGTCCGCCTAAACAGGACAAGGGAAAAGGAACTAACTACAATACATGTTGTTCTGCGCTAAATTCCAGGAAATTATGTTTACTGTTAAGGTGAGGGTCAGGGTTAGATTTAGGGCTAGGTTTAAGTATGAGGTTAAGTTCAGAGTTGGGGCTAGGGCTTTGATTAAACTAATGGTTAAGGTTATTTTTGTGTACATTGTAGTTTCGAGGTTTAGGCTACAGCTATGGTTAAGATTAGGGTGACGGTTAGTGCTAACGTTAAAACACAGGTATATTTACCCTTTCTGAAATTTACCGTAAGACGACTTTGTAAGCGGGTAGAGTGGTTCCTATTCCAGTGTCCTGTTTAGGCGGCTCTACAACGCATCCAAACCTAATTTTCTTCACCTGCTGTTTCGCAGTCACACTAGAGCCCATACCCACACAGGGTGAGATGTCCTGAAGGTGCTAGTTATGCAGTTTGCATGAGAAGCAGTTAGCACCATAGTGCATACCTCTCGAACTAAGCACCATCTTCGCCGCTTTCACAGTTGCGGGGTAACTTAGGCGATGCATGGAATGCCTATAACATCCTTCGTGCGTCCTCTTGGTTTGCTGACCTTGATTATGCGTTCGAGTGTGGACACAAAAAATCCGGCAAATACCATTGTCGTGGCGTTGTGCGAGTTTCCTTCTCAGCTAACACCGTACCTTGCTAACCCGTGAAGGTCTGCAATCTTACGTGTAATGTGATTGCAAGAAGAATCGCGAGTAAGGACTAAACGGTAACCTGCGGACAGGACTGTTTATCATGCATTTGTGTATTTCAGAAATTCAACACGCTGAGAACCAAAGTGGTGATGATATTCCTGATCGTAACCGACAAAACAACCAACCCGTGGTTCATTGGTAGAAAGCGCAACTCATTGACCAATGAGCTCGGGTTTGAAGCCCAGGTGGTCTACATTTGGGATTGGGTATGGCTGACTGATGACGGCTAATAAGAGAGAAATGGTCATTCCGGTTTCCCTTTATCTTTTTTCGATAGTCCGCCATATAATGCCGAGAATTTGGTGACGACTGCACATGTATGGAGGAGGATGGTAACTCTGTCCCAGTGGCGGAGGAGACGGGGTGGGAGGGGTGCGAATTAATGGACTGACCTCAGCAAATGCATCAATTTCGTTCCGGAGACTGGGAAAGGAACCTTGGTGTTAGTTATGTCGTTTCTAAACCAAAAACGTTAAGGATGACTTATATGGCCCCCCAAACGAGGTAAGAGAACAGGAACTGCCCGCAATACAGGTGTCCTTGTGCCATTCTCGAAAGAAAATAGCTGTAAAGTGAAGCCGGCCCAGAACATGACACAACATTCTTGTCGTCCGGCTGTCACGCCTGAAAACGAAACGCCAACTTGCAGAGCAGTCTCGCCCGGCAAGTTCACGCGTGAGTAAGCCAGTAGCGAGCCGTCACGTTATGCGCGACCTTCAGGGGTCGACAACACGCGAGGGTCCGTCCATGCGGGCGTTCAGAGCGGGACCAATAGGAACATGCAGATCAGACAAGGGTATAACGCCTAAATAAGATGCCGTGGACAGGAGTGAGAGGTGATGTACACACACGCTGTCACAGTAAACTTGTCCTCTGTTATCCTATCTGTCTTTGACGCCACGCAGGAACTGGCCCCATACTACCGGGGAGAATAAAGCAAGTGAGTTTAGGGTTAGGGTTAGTGCAAACTGTAGTGTTGAGGTTAAGATCAGGGCTGAAGTTCAGGTTTATGTAATTGGCACTTTTATTACTTGGGTGGGGCGGTCATATTCCCATTTCCTGGTCATCCTTAGTCTATAAGTTTTCATGATGTCTGTAGTTTATACTTCTTTCGCTACCAATCACCTTTATACTTCTGGAATTTCGGGACAAAAGCCGTGGTTCACGAGATCATGCATTCTATTTTAGGTTACAAAATGCACATCATTGTTCCTCTTCTATACCAGGACAACAAGAGATACAGAATTTTCGAAAGCATTTCCATGCAGCCTTCACATATTTTACCAGCCCTATGCGAAGAAAGCTTTAAGGTCAATTCTTGAAAGGACTTTCTTTGGAGAGTTTGATTTCAGTGGCGATACCCTGTTAAAAATTAAAGAAGTCAGGTACGGCAAACGTACCTTTTTTCGATTATTCATCCTCACACCTTTACAATAGTATAAGTTAGGGTAAAGCAGCAAAGTTTAAAACAGCCAATCCACAGTAGGTATAGGGAGGAGGATTGAGGGTCTTCAGATCTCGCGGTTATTATATTCTTATTCTGTCCGCGGCTTAGGGAGGAGAATGTGAAGGAGGAGGAGGAGGAGGAGGAGAAGGAGGAGGAGGAAAAGGGTCAGCAAACCAAGAGGACGCACGAAGGGTGCTGTAGGCATTGCATGTATCTGCTATTTTATTCTAATTCTGTCCGGGGATTCGGAAGGAGAAGGAGGAGGAGGAGGAGGATGAGGAGGAGGAGGAGGAGGAGGAGGAGGAGGAGGATTAGGAGGAGGAGGAGGAGGGGGAGGAGGAGGAGGAGAAGGAGGGGAGAGAAGGAGCCTTATAATTAGCGATGTCTCTGTTTCGTCACTATAACGAGGCGTGTCACGATGTGAGAACAAACAAACTGGGCAACTCGTGGGACCAAGGGGAGCCTTTATAAAACTTTATGCGAGCACAAGTTTTGGTTGGCCAACCGTATGACACTTTCAACGCAAGCATTCACTAGCGCAGGAAGTTGGAGTATCCCGCCGGCACTTTATAGATGGCTCGGTCCGCAGTCAACCAAGTCAACCACAATTGCGTTAGAGATGAACTTTTCCCGGCCTTGATTTGGCCAGGCAGGATGGTGCTTTCACATCCCTTTCGATAGGCACCTCAACGTTTGACCAATATAACCTAACCCACAGGGATAAGTGAAGGCGTACTGTAGAGGCCTGTGGATGAATACTCGAAAACATACGTTTGCGGAATCTGACCTTTTCAAGATTTTCTTTGGGTCTTACTATATAAAAGGATAATAAAATATTCAAGGTTACTTGTTATTTGTGAGGAGAAAAACCTATGGTTAGAGCGTGAAAATGGTGTAATCGTGCAGGGTAACATTGAAGAAGCATCTTGAATGGAAATTTGTCCAAATTTCAAGAAGTGTCTATAATTGGCAAATGTTAAGGAAAGAATTTCGGTGGCAGTAATGTGCAAAGCTATGTTTGCATTGAAAAAGGCAGAAGAGTTGGGAAGCTTACAAATAGGGAGGTAAGGTTGATTCCAACTTTTCTGCTGTCACGTTCATTGTGAAGCCCGCAGTAAAAGTCTCAAAATATTCCAGCTGACGGTTTTTCGCGTTGATAGGTATTCCGTCCACCAACCACAGTAGTCTTGCACCTGGTTTACCCTCCTCAGCTATGCACTGCAATTTCAGAATGCCTCCCTCGAAGACTGTTGCACGAACGTCTGAATCTACAGGACGGTAGGCACTGCTGTTTACCGGATCCAATTGCCGCAAAAATGGTGGTTTTGACGGCACTGAAATAGAAACGGCAGTATTATTTTGCCATAAAGAGGAGTGGATAATCTTAAAACAGTTGCTTTTTGTGCAGTTGCTGTTGAACGAAATTCCTTAGAAAAGGTTATTTTATAATTGTATATTTTGTAACTCAAATATGGTATTCGTGATCAATTTAGAGTTTTAGAGTTAATTAGCTGAAATGGTCGTTGCACTGAATCCTTCTGCCGAAAATGAAGATGGCACTTAAACCTGAACTATATGGCGCTTTAGCAAAACTAATTTTCTTATGGGAGGGCTATATTTTTGCGTATTCGCTTATTACCAGATGCAACGATCATATATAGTTTTAAATGGGGATTCGTTTTTGCCCTGTTAAACACGACTCAGAGAGAGCAAGAGAGCTCAATTAAAAACGCTAAACAGCACAGCTCGTATTGCTATCTAGCGGAAGAGGTCTTTCTACAATCGACAAGTCCTTACTCCTCCTCTTTTACTGATGGACTGAGCCTGTGTAGTCACAAATATTTATACCCTACAGCGGGCTTGACCATTATAAATTGCCTAATTGCCTAAGATTTGCACAGAACGTTACGGATGACTGCATTCTCACGTCTCCGTGCACTCACTTGAGGGAGATTCACATTAAACCAGTGCAGGCTTCCGAAACAGTCGGAATCTCGGTAAGTTCTCTCCTGCCTTTCCAAACTTGCAAAGCAAAAGTCTCCAAACGGCCTGTCATAACGACTAGAAGTTGGCCATTTTTATCTTTCAAATCTGTCCCAGGACATTGGCAGTTAGCAGTGCATTTAAAAGCCAAACGGAGTTAACCTGCAGCTAGTGCAGTCTCTTCTTCTGTACGGGCATACTGTGTAGTCATATCAGACCCTTCAGGTAGCCATACACTTGAAACAGTAATCTCAAAACACTCTCAGACCAAGCACAACTTAGAATGTAGTAGTAAATGTACTGTATACTTGGCTTTCAATCGATTTTCGGTAAAATTCACTGCTATCAAATGCCAAACGGAGTTTAAATTCACGAATGACTGCAAAGGTTCAAGTTCCAGGACATTGCATGAGAAAAGACGAAGTATGTCTGAGCACAGGGAAAATTTGTTTATTCTTCTGAGCTTTCAAACGCCTGCAGGAGGACCTCGTCAGAGAGAACAGCAGCGTTGAACCCTGGTTCACAGACGGGAACTCAGTCAATCGATGAATCGATTTGGCGCCGGCGTACAGATCCCTGTGCAGTCACCTCCAGACTTGCGCCAGTGGTCATTGATCGGCTTTACCCCCTATGACTGTCACCTTTTGTCGTTGCTGTTCTTATCTCTGACGCTGAACTCCTGCAGGAGTTTGAAAGCACAGAATAATTAAGAAACTGTTCCGGTGCTCAGACAGTTTTCGTCTTTTCTCATGGAGTTAAACTTCAAAACGGAACCTGCAATCTTCAAACGCAAATAATTAATTTCTTGTGTAAAATGTCTGCAGTAAAAATGGGCAATTGTAAGAGCTGGCACTGCTGGCTGCAATGTTCCTCCTTGGTTTTTTCCCTGATCCTGCTGTCCTTTTGTAAGCACAGTTGACTAACCAACAGAAAGTCTACACTACGTAACTATTTACAATACGGACAGCACGCGTACAAGTGGACAGCCCAGACACGCGTGTTTCACCGACGTTCTGAAGGATTCCCTCCAAGTTCACGTATCAATTTTCAAGAAAAGTAAACACGGCAGGATTAAAAAGTCTTTATGTATAGAATTCCTGCATACAGACACTTAGTGAGTTGTTGATGTTTTGGGATGTCAGACTTCGCGCAGTGGTGTATAAAAAACACTGCAAATCGTGTGAGCTCGTGCAGAAATAAAAGCCTTATGAGTCGAGTGAAGCTTTCACCACAAAATAGGGACAATCACTCTATTCCCAGGCGCTTGGCTGGATAAAGATGGTTACCTACTGAGTCCTGCAACAATAAATTTACTTTTCTGACATCTTGGAGTTCAATATCACAATGCAGTCAACTTTAGTTGAATTTTTGTAATTGGACTTTGTCTCTTTTCAATGGACTTTTTGGTAAGGCGAGGGAAGGCACAGCGTTAAAAGGTAGAAGTTGCGCATTATCTGATCCTTTCCCAGAGGACTCGCATTTGGACGGATATCCATTGATTCTCACATCACAATAATAAAGGCAGCCAATGACTGCCCGAGTGCGGTGCACATGAGAAAATGTGAATGTTACTGCCTAATCGGTCTCATCACTAGGATTCTCAACTATCTATCCTTACCCCTGTTGCTGTTTAATTTCCTCGGAATTTACTAGCTAACTGGGAGTAAATCAGTTGGAACTAAGTCTTCTGTCTGCGCCTATAAGGTTGAGTGCAGACTGGTTTACTCGAAGTTAGCTATAAATTTTCGAGGACAGGAAAAATTATCAAGGTCAAAATTGGAGTACATACCAAAAAGAATACTGGGAATGCTGCGAGCCCCAATGATGAGCCCTATCTCTTGCAGTTGTGCCATTCAGCGGTAAAATATTGGTTAAAACGTGTCTCAGCATTTGACTAGCACCTGTGCTGTCAGTATGGTGTATCATGAAACTTCAATAACCCTGCCATATAATTAAAGAGCCATTCATTTTTCGGAAAGCCAATGTGCCTCAATGACGAAAACTGAAACTTCCAGTGTAACAGCCTCGAAGGACGGATAGTCCTCCGCTGAATTACAGGGCAGTACATAGTTTCGTGACGTAATCATCTCCCTAAAACTAAGCCTTCTCCTAACCCCCAACATAAATAAAAAAAACCTAACTGGTAACATACGGGAAAAGGAGCTCTCGGTAATAGAGGTGGCATGCGCAAAATTCCAGTAAGGATAAACAATACCGTGTTTTAACCCTTAACCTAACCCTAACACTATCCGGAACCTTGACAAAATCTCTTTGAAAGTCTGCGCAAGGCCCCTGGAATAGGAGGGCTTCAAATTCGCGTTTTCGGCTCCATAAACTTAACTCTAACCCCCGTGGAATGTAGCGCAAGACCAGTTGTAATAGGAAGAGTACCTTGTCCCATCGCTTCCGAACTTAATTTCAAGCAGGCGACTGCCAGTTCAATTCTGACAGGACATTGGATACAGCATCGTTGCCTACCATGGAAATGGCAGCAGAGCCTTCGTGCCCAGGTCAGCTGTCTCGACCTGCATACCCCAGGCAAGATAAGAAAGTAGTCTTAGCTTACCTAGCACCTCCACAATCGCACTTTGGCTGTGGTATGCGTTACCACGGTAAGTCAGTTGGCAGACATATTTTCCATCGTCCTTCAACTGCGCGTTCGTTATCTGGAGGTCGTATTGGCCTAAAAATCGCGAAAAGTAACTCGTGAGGAAGTGTCTCATAAAAGTTTATTCCCAGTGCCAAGAATAAGTGCCAGCATGATTATGTAGACGACCGCACAGACGTTGTCCCATTTCAGCATGAAAACAAAATAGTTGCTGAGATAAAATCGCAAAAAACCATGAGACTAAAGGGCCAATTTGAATGAAGTATGGGAGGGAATTTAGGCATAATTCCATGCTATTGGACCATGCTATTATCAAGTTAGTCCTTGCCTAGGCAACATGAATGACGCGCGCAGTCGGTTTACGATTATCGTTAACACACGCACCTCTTATCACGGGGATCTAAAGCGGTGGGGAACAGTTATAAGTAACCTCTTATTACAGGTGACCCAGCGCCAAATTCCAGAGAGTTTTACGGCTGGGGGGGAGGGCTAGGTTTAACAGGGTGACATTTAGGGTTAAAATTAGGACAGGGGAAATGGTGCTCAACCTGGAATTTAACCCAATACTTCATATAATACAGTGTGTTTCATCTCCTGATGAGAAGATGGGCATTCGAAGGATGAATATACTTTGCACGTTCTTACTTCCTATGCCTTATAAAAAAGGCTATAATCTCAAAATTAACAAAAGTTCCGGGTAACTAACAATAACCCCGATACGGGAGTTTGAATTATTCAGAGTCACACAATAAAGTACTCCCTGCTAACTTTCCAAGTTGGCCCCGTACTAACTGTGTTATCAACTGACCGCGAAATGAAATATTGTTTGGGCACAAGAACTAAAATCAAAGTTGTTTCCACAGTTTCTTTATCTTTACATTAAACTAAAGAAAGGTTTAGTTTGAGATATATAATTCTTTCAAAATAGAGTCCCACAAATGCTCGTCTGAAGACAGACATTTCAGCTTAAGCAATGTTTGCTAGACGTCTCTTAAACTATTTCTTCTACCTGATTTTATTTATCACTAATGCAAAATACCTAGGGTGAAAATGGAACGGTTAGTTTTGCGCCAATCACGCTATTGAGATATTTGATCTCGGTCATGGCTATTTGAGGTTTAAGCGTCAGATAAATTGAAACTGTTAATAAAGTATGCTCGACCCAAGACGTGACAGGAAAAAAAGAGATCTGCTGCTTAACTGAAAAGAAGACAAACAGAAATTTTAGATGGAGGAAGCAACGAAAGATAGTTTGAGCTTCTGTATCGACCTAGGGTAGTTCCAAGTTGGCAAAGCCTCATTCATCCAATTTTGACTTATTCCACGCCAAAAAGATAGGTAAACGGAGTTTGTATACCTTTGTTTTCGTCTGTTTTCTGAGAAAAACTTTCGCTTACCTTCCTGGAGGTTGTAGGGCAAGGAGTATCGAGATTCGGATAATTAGCGCCAATTCCTGCTTGATGGATATCCTCAGGAGTTCCACCGATCCCGAACCCATTTCGAGACCAATCAATACGCGGGCGTCCTTCCTGTTCAGCTGACTGAAATATCTCGATGCGGAAACGGCATCGGAGTATAAAAGTGCTGTTCAGGGTCACAGACTGGCTCTTTGGATGCTCAATAAAAAAGTCGGAAGGTGCGCCGCCGTCGAGACACCCTACGTCGCTGATTAATTCCATCAACAGCAGTGGTAGTAGAAGGGGTGACAGGGCTACGGGAGCAGAAGCTGAAAGAGGGAGGAGCTTGTACACATCCCAACAGACAGTAGTGTTTACAGTATTTACAGGCATTGCCGTTTGATATCGTTTTGTATATTCCTGTTTCTATTGTTAAGTGACTGCAATCTGGAATCTAGTGATTCATCACCCTTGACTGGAAGCTCATAAACGCCTGTCTGAATGTTATTTGTGGTTTCCAACGCGAGAGCCAACGACTGGTTAACGATAATTACTAGCGATGTTTCAATTTTCTTGCGTGACACAGATGGTTTAATGCATAAGCAAAACCAAGCAAATGACTTTAGCCAGAATGCAGTCGTATGCAAAACCAAAGAAGTACCACATAGGATCTTTTGGTTTCTTATGACTTTGTAACCACGCAATTATTCAAGTCAAAGTACCGAAAACTGCTTGGCTGCTTTCAGGTAAGAATACCATTATATCAGTTCATGTTTTCACCAATAACTTCGAAACACTAGGACCTGACCGTTATATAATCATTCGTTTTGTCCAGCGTAGCTTAGTGCCACTTACCCAATCGCACTTCAACATCAGGTGGATCTTCGAAAAAAACCCAAATTATGACAGGAACTTCCTGAAGAAAAGAAATCATTTCTTTATGCAGTCTGATCTGATAAATGGTCAATGGACTTTGACAGAAAATGAATTACTGGCTTCATAGCTTCCAGCCCCTTGGCTGCTGGTACTCAATGATAAGCAATTTACCTTCCTTGTTTGAACTTTAAGTCATAAATATTACAAAGTGAAGACTTCGATAAAATCAGCAATTGGGATACATTTCAGTAGTTGAGCGAACGTAAATAAAAATTAATAGACCGAATTTGGGGAGAAGACCTGAGTAAAATTTGAGTACATTCTCTTCACAGAATTTCCCCAGTATTTAGCATACACCGCTTTGGGGTAGACTAGTGGAAGTAAATATTACTAATAGTAATTATAATAGCGTCTTTAGAGATGCACGAGCGACTGTTACTGTTGGCTAGAATTGAAACCTAATTTCTGAAATTTGTAACCGTGCAATAACTTTTCGTGCGTGCCCACGAATGCGCAACAACAGATCTAGAGCAATCGAATAAAAGATACATTGTAGGTAGCAGAAACATATGCAGCATTGTTTTCGCTCTTCTTATTGGACTTCACAAGAAGACACTTGTATTCGTCTACAAACCGTACGGAGAAACAGAAGCAAACTATGGGTTGAGTTTTTAGTCTCCCTTAAACAGCTGTTGTCACTAAGCAAGAGATAGTAAGTTGATCCGGCTGTCTGATGCATTTACGAAATTTTCACGCGAAAGTATACACAACCTTTTCATATTAACTTAAACGGTTCAACCCCATCCGATCTCCAACCTGCGACACTTGCATAGCGATGACTTCACAAAACTTTCCGTCACATTGGTCATTCACGTTAACTTAACTGAATTCGTCTCAAAAAATGACAGCGTATATTCCGTAGCTTTTAGATACCCAGTTTTATTTTGCCTTTCCTGTTTATCCAAAACAAACGCGTTAATTAATTATTTATCAATGCTTGCACTCTTCATGTCCTCCTGGACATGTCCGCTGGACCTATATTTGATCGAAGGAAACGGTTGTTAAAGTTAATAAGTACACCGCGAAAATTCAATTTGGTTGCATATCACCATTCGCAAGAAGAGAGCAGTGTCATATTGAAACCAAAACTTTATAATCAGAATAAGATGCTCACCCATTTCGCATAGAAGATATTGTAAGCTCCGTTTGTTGGGCAGTTCAACCAGCAAAATTTTCCCAACTCAATCCGGAAAAATGGATTGATGTTGTCCTGCGTCAGGAATAAAATTGTCTGATACGGCCCAAGTCTGTAACGTATGGTCGTTTAAGGTAACTAAGAGACCGAGGTCTCGTTCAACACTGGCCCTCAAGGAAACCCTCTGAATGCGCTGTGAGGTCTGAGCAGCACATTTAGGAGGTGCACAAGCGATAAGCCATGGATTAAAAATCGAAGAGTGGTAACTGTGGCGTGCACGAGGGGTAAGCCGCCTTTGCCAAGGCAAGATGGCCAGGCTTTCGTCACGTCAAAAGTGCACTTACCCCTACACCTCCTCCCCCCACCCCGACCATATGCGCGTAGGCCACCACATTCGTACCGATCTGATAGCCACGAGCCGTCAGACGGCCATCATGTCACTGTGCGACTATAATTGGCTCATTTGACGAGGGAAGTATGTAAATTATGATGGTTTGGTGTGAGAACGCGATTGAATGGACCGTCGTGACTGCACGTTTGTGCTAAGGTGGAAATGCGTATGCAAATTAAGGTCCGGTGCAACGGACAGTGTGTAAGTCGGCCACTAGCGTCATGCTGAAGGCAACCAAGGCAAAACCGGTAACGACATTCGATCCCTTATCCTTGATGGTTGTGTGGCAAAGCAGTGGCAGGTCCACAATTTTTTCGGGAAGATTCAGTTCAAAGTTAGTATTTTGCATCTGGCGTTTGACCCTCTTCTGAATCTCCGCATCCATCCATGGAACTTTACATCAGTCATTTTAACAAATCATTGTTACTCACCCTGGAGGATCGGATTTCTTGCTTTAGCGAAAGCATAGTTTCGGTGAAGGATAGGATCACATTTTGAAGTTCAAAAGTCTTGAATTGTTTAGAATAAAAAAATGCAAAAAACGCATTGCATTTCGTTAATTGCATGTTCAAACGCTATCCTTTTTGCATCAGAACCCGATACCAAAATGAATTAAGAACGGAATGAGTTCCGTTATTGATTTTGAATAATTCTGTCATTTAATTCGCTGAAAGCTAATCTTTTAAGCATAAAAATTCGTTTTGGGTGCTGTCAACCCCGTTGAGGTTAGATACTATTTAAGTGACTATTAAATTTGACAGATGTTTTATGCCACAATCACATATGTTGTAGAATTTCAAACGATGCTTTTCGTTATCAATACTGTGGCTGTGGTAATTAAACACCACTGGGCTTGTACTGAAAATGATGCTATGAGGCAAACAAGGCATTCACTAACAGGCGTTGTCGCAGTTACCAGTAATACTTAGTGAGCCTCAAAAACTGCGCGCATCCTGGGTCTCATGTCAAGAATATGTAGCTTGCTTCTTTTAAAAACTTGGTCCATTTGGATTTCAGTTGGTAGTTCCCTAAACTGCCAGATCTTGAAGTAATTTCCCGGAAATGTACCTTCTCGTATCACTTACAGGATGACCTGAACATCGGACAGAGAATTTATCAGTTCGTAATCATCTAAAGGTCCTGCATCGGGATCAAAATTTAATTTAAAAATGGGCAACTTCCAACTTAGAGGTAAATATTAAAATGTACATTGAAGCGGGATGCACAATGTTGCTTTAAGTGAGCTCCAGATGTAGAGGTGAATTAAATCAGAAGCCACAAATTTCCGTGTTTATTTTATTTTGAACCCTTTGCTAGCCAGCAATGTTTTGCTGGAATTCTGCCTTTGTTCATTTCAAAATCCAACTTACATCGGTGAGTGAAAACACGTTAGGTAGGTTTCAGATGATAAAGGGTTCGTGCATTTCTGGGACCACTTGCTTTCGTTCCTTAAGAGGATAATCACTACTGCATCGAAGAAACATGAGTGGGGTGTTGCATGTGAATGAGATTTTCGTAAGGGGGACCCGAGAGGCATCAAGTTGATCCCTTTTCAAACTTCACCGAAAACCAGTGGTAATATTACACCGGGATGACAACCAATGAGTCGACTTGAGAGACTTTTATTTCCATGAGTGTTGTGAGAAAGCTAGTCCGGCCTCACCATTAGCCCTAGCAGTCAGCCGAAATCAGGGTATAGTGGAAACCTCCAGCAGATAGAATATGGCTCGACCCCGAAGCACTGAAGGAACCTACCTTAGCAACTCAAAATCTCCAGGCGTCATTATATACACCTTGCGGCACATCGGGATGGGTGGCACGTCAGCCCTAGTGCAAAGTGATCTAAGTTGATTTACGCAGGTGTCAGCATTACATTCCGACTCAGAAAAGAAAGGTAAATAGTTTAATTTTATCTTACCCCCAAAAATAGGTAGCGACCCCGGTCTCGCTGACGAAAGTTTAAGTTTCTGTCTTCTTAAACTCCTGAGTAAAACCTAAAAGCTGCATAAAGTCGCTACACTTGACACACCTAAAGAATAATGCGTCACTTACTGATCTTCTCTCCAGTAAATGTGCAGTCGAAGCAGACGGTCTGAAATGTTTTAGCATTAACTACTTAGAGATTTCCAGTTAGGAAACACAATTGAACAACAATTACTTAACCCGAATTAATTGAGTTCAGGTGGTCTAAGCAGTATTTTTACCGAGTAAACATTCAAGCCGGCAGAACTGCATGAAAGGCAAATGAAAGATAGGCTCACTACAAGCTCTTAAAGTTTGACTTCGTGTTTTCGGATTCCAATAGAACCAAGAGGAAGTAAAACGATAATCTCAGAACAAAGACGTTTAGGTAATGAAACAATAATTGTTTTTTTAGTTGAAGTCTGACCCGTAGTATGTACGCAAAATATACAGACTCAAAGGTACACCAAAAGGAGAGACAACTGTCTTTTTTTCCTGGATGACAAACCTATGCTTTTCATTCGTGCCATTTTTTTCAAATGTTTTCTGTCGTTTTATAAATAATGGGAGTCCTGAGGCAAATCTAGGCTATCTGCAAATATATACAATATAAATAAAATGGTATCACGTAGTACAGAGGACCAATTTATTTAGTTTTCTTGTATGAAATGGTGGGCCACTAATAAACCAATAAATTATTTATCTCGATCGTTGATGGGAGGAGCTGCTAGAGGCTGCGCGAATGCAGGGAGACCAAGATGTGGGATGTGTTTGGCCCAACCGGCTGCTAGAATATCGACAGCCGCCCCTGTGAGGATTTGTTGGAGAAACAAATGTAAACGAACCTCTTCGAAATTCAAAAAGACCCTTTATTAATGCCATCAACCAGTCGAGTACACTGGCGCTGTAAGCATGCGCTGCGACTAGATCGATGGGACCTTAGTTTCAGTGACAAACTGCGGGCCGATACAGGCCCCATTCTCACCCAACGCGAAGCCTATGACAGCAAGCAATTCAGAACTGATAAGGTTAGTCTTTTTCCAGTTTGTGAGACGACAGAATATCCATCGTCGGAACTCTTCTTCCGGCGATCGAATTCCTCTTCGTCCCAAGTGCCATCTTGAACCCACAGTTCACTTGCGTCGACAAGTTCTAGTTTCTGACGGAAATCATTCTTGATAAAGAGGAACCGCTATGACGTGACATGCATGTGGTCTGCGTTGGAGTTCTACACAGTACCAGGAAGGTCATATTACATCCTAAGTAGATATAGTCAGTAAAAACCACTTCCAAATATTGATTCGTCTGACAGAATAGATTTTTCATTTCCTCCAAAAAGTTAAACGTTTCTACTAACTTGTAGGGTTATCCCCATAATTTGGACATCCTCGAGATGTACTCTGCTGAGTTGCATTGTCCATCTTGTACTTCTGTACGATTCATTGTCTTTCCAGTAAGGGGTCAGTTATTTAAGGGAAGTTACCCACTAAAACCTGAGGGATATAAAGACAATTTTCAGAAAGCTGTAATGATTGCTCATTTTTCTGTCTCGTAGGAACTCCACTTTCATGCATGTTTTGAGGTAGGCTACAATACGTAAAGGATTCTTCAATAGGAAATCGCCTCACAATCACACTGGTTAACGGGTCGCTATAAGCCCCACTTAGCAAACACACTGAAGACCTGAGAGCATTTCCTGTGCAGCATTCTAGTGGTTGAATTTCCGTTCTTATTTTGACTGCCTCTTGAGTGGAACCGCACACAATAGACGGCAGGCGGTAAAGCTAACGTGTCCGGTGAAGGTTTGAAATTTAGTCAACGGGTCGGAAATTAAAATTTCTTAATTATATTTTTAAGGATTTATGATGTTACGTTCAATTTTTGCAGAAACGTTCTAGCGAGTATATTGAAAATGACTCATCTAGCATAAAGAAAAAAGTAATGGAATCAGTCCGACGGTAGTTGGAAGCTTGCATTGATCTGTATGGGGTATGTTTTTTAAAAAAACGTGTATTTACTCACTGGTATGCTGTTTTACAACAAGAGTAATTTTACTATGAAGAACAGTTTGTCAACACGACAGGAAAGTATCTTTATCTATGCGGTGATGGGAAACTGACAAGGTATAATTTTCGCTGCATTTATGTTGTCTAATTTCGTGCAGATAAATGTGCAAACCAAGTGCAGTTATTTAGATTATTTTCTCTTTGATTCTCAAATCTAGCCTACGTAGGTTTTACTACATTTCTGTTATGATTAAAAGAGTAAATTCTTAATGAAATAAACCGAAAATTAGGAAAAACAATTTACACCAGCTGGCATTCTAACGGCTAAAATATTTCAAATAAATATTTTTTTAACAATAGAGGATTCCCAAAGCCAGTAGCCCAGTGGCAGCCTTCTCGAATTGTGTGCTTTCTGTTTTCATTATTTACTGTAAAAAGCAAGTAATGGTCCAGTTTTCAAAATGTGTATTTGATCCTTAATCACTCAATGTAGAATTTTCATGGCCCGATAAAATATACATATATAAGTTGGAACCGACAAAGAAAGGGATACTTGAATGGTCAGTTCTGGCTTATTAGCCACCATCAGGAAGTCATACCCAATCCCAGGTGTGGATCAGCTGAGATTCGAACCAGCGACCTTTGATTATTAAGTGTAACACTCTACCATTGAGACACTTTATAATAATATTCCAAAAGTCGCTATGCGACTGCCTGCGAGGGATCTAACGTGAGCTCCAGGGCACAACGTATCTTACATCTTCCTTAATCAGATCGGTGAACATGACAGTATCAGAAGAAGAAGAGGTGATCACTATAACATTATGTTAATTTGCCTGATGTTTCAGATGCTCTCTCAAACCCATCCTCATCAGCTACTGTCTCTGAGGATCGGTTCGACAGAGAATACGAAACGTCAGCCAAATCAACACAATGTTTCAGGGATCGATTTTTATTCTTCGTAACTGCTTAGTTGAACTCGGCTGTTCGCTTCGATCAGCAATCTGTTTTGACAAAATGCACTCCAATCGGCTTGATGGTGGGCAAAATTTGCTATTCAGAAGACATATACCTATGTGCACATCACTGTATCATATATATATATATATATAT